>CM067366.1:44668496-44715996 GCA_034401795.1 Chaetoderma sp. LZ-2023a
CTCATCGAGAACAGTTCCAAGCATTCCTTTGGAAATCATATATATGTGTTATTGCTCCTATATAAGGTAAGGTCCTATATATACCCATTACAATTGCATATACCTTTATGTACATCGAGATTGAAGCACACAGCCTATTACTGCATTCCCTAGGTGCTATATTAGCAGTTCATAGCATTGTAAACATGAAAATTCCTGTCTATATTGTCCGACTTGTTGTCTTGCAGATTCCAACAACTATTGGCAATCAGATGACCTCTGCGTATTTACTTACCTTTAAGCTATATATACAGTCAAATATCTCTATAGCATACACCAAACGGGTCCATAAAAAGTCATTCTTAAAGACAGGTAGTCAATTAATGCAGCTTATTTACTGTGGTAAATAACATTTGGACGCTAACTGATGGCGGCCCTTTTAGAGGGGTGGTCTTACGACCACCCGTCTTAAAGAACCGTCATCAGTTGGCTCCCAAAAGTAGGTGTCCGGTATAGACAGGTTTACCGGCGTTGTGCTCGCATCGTCCATCATAATGCCCTCATCAATATAGTCCACGTTTGACAGATCAGCATCTTCGCATACCTCGCTTTTACGCTTCGCACAAATATCCACAGCAAAATACGCTGCACTGTTGCTGCAACCGATAGTCAATACACAATAGGATGTTAACGACGGGGTTGCGCTGGAATGTGGGTGGGTTAGGTGAGGTAGGGTGGAAGAAGATTGATGCTCATTGGTATGGTAAGTGGAGATTTAGAAAACCAACGATTCATTAATAATAATAATAATAAAAATAATAATAATAATAATAATAATAATAATAATAATAATAATAATAATAATAATAATAATAATAATAATAATAATAATAATAATAATAATAATAATAATAATAATAACTATTGTAATGCTGAATTGTTATTATAACCCATTATTCAGTTCCTTTCATTATAATATTTTATGTTCATATTCATAGCGGTATTGTAGCACTGTCTTCCAAAAATGCACAGTAGATTTTTCTCTCATGCGGTTTTAAATTTAAATCTTCATATGCATTATTAGAATAATCAACAATAGCAATCAGAGATTATGTATAGGCTACCCTCCCCAGATAGCGCAGCTTACGGGGCCGATGTTGGGTTATCAGGGCAGTCTCTTCATTTCTTTAGGATTTCTCAGATTTTTGTTGTGCTTGTGGGGGTGGGGTAAGGGTGGGGTGGTTATGGTGGGGTGATGATGGTTTCGATAAAATTTAAAGTTGTGTAATCTTAGTTAGTCAGAATACTCGTTCTGATCAAATTTGAGTCAAAATCTGTTCAGTAGTCTGTCGATAAACAGTTTGTACAGAGAGACAGACAGACAAACCGACAAACTTAAATGCAATGACGCACCGATCCTCTTGCTGGTGAGAATAATACACATGCAGACAAGGGCAGTCATATTTTGCATACGTATTTAAAATGTTATTAATTATTATTTAACTTTCGAATCTTCGGGATTTCTAAGAACAAAGAATGAAAGAAAGAAAGAAAGAAAGAAAGAAAGACAGACAGCATACGGTAAATACTATTTTGATATACATTGTATATACAGTGTCAGCATCTGGCTTCTACAAGCTTACCTGTACCTTAATAAATCATTTCAGCTCTGGGATGTCAAGATCTCATCTTCATAACGAACAAACAGACAAACCCTTGAATATTTTGAAACTAATCTCACTAGAAGGTGTTGTTCGGAAACAACAAAAACTTATAGTCAAAGTAGTTTCAAATTATGTAGCATAAGATTCCTTCCAATGAAGAGAATGTTCTGCACCTGGTGAAGGGGTTAAATTGTATGCTTGTTTGAACCCCATCAATATCCCAGGTACTGTCAAAAATTTGTTTACAAACATTGACCCAAAAGGCTAACTGACATACGCCAAAAGGTTATCATAACTTTCAGAAAATTTCGCCAGAATACACATACCTTTTGACAGTAGAACTACAGTGACGTCATGATACATATACTTTATGACAGTAGAACTACAGTGACGCCAGAATACACATACTTTTTGACAGTAGAACTACAGTGACGTCAGAATATACATACCTTTTGACAGTAGAACTACAATGACGTCAGAATATACATACTTTTTGACAGTAGAACCACAGTGACGTCAGAATATACATACTTTTTGACAGTAGAACTACAATGACGTCAGAAAATACACACTTCTTGACAGTAAAACTCCAGTGACGTACCTAGGGAACCTGGTTTCGGAAGGTTTCACAACGGAAGAATCCAGTTTTAGCTATGCCCCGCCCATCTCTATCTAAGATCCACCCACACTTCGCCCGTGCTGGGAACTCCATGACAATCAATTCCAGAAAACTACACAAGTAAACTGCGTTTACGATAGTACAGCACCGACATATGCCTGAAATTCAGCATTGTAATAGTTAATTATGAATGGATAGTTTCTAATAGAGGAATCCAAACTGTCATTCAAATATCTGACGTCATGATCAAATATCTCATATGTTAGATGACGTCACAATTAAAACGGTGTAGCGCCGTCATGAAAATAGAAAAGTCCCGCGTGAAAGTGTACGGGTTGTATCTGTTTGATGACTTTACAATGGATCTTTCCAGTTTTAGGTATTCTCCGGCCATCTCTAGCTAAGCTCTACCTACACCTCGCCCGTGTTTGGATCGATCTATCCCCCAACTGCCTAACGATCAATTTCCAGAGCAGGTGACCATTTTTCGTCTCAGAACTGGACACAACAGACTAAACCAACACATGTACAGGCGGTTCCGCCTTACGACATCGCCCGCTTGTCCTTGTGGAGAAGCAGAACAGACCACAGAGCACATACTTCAATGTTGCAGTACGTATCAGCTGCTGAGAGAAGAGATCTGGCCTTTGTCAACCTCTTTTCTTGAAAAGCTGTATGGGCCTGTGGAAGAACTGCAGAAGACCACAGATTTCATCTTGAGAACGGCTCTCCATGTGTGATACCAGCGATCGAAAAGAAGAAGAAGAATATCTACGTGATGTGTAGAATGACATCATAATGGACGACGTCATGAATGATGTCGATAAGTACGTCACGAACGCATATTTGAAGACGGTCTATGCGTTGTTGTACAAATTGTATGTCCTTACTATTTAATAAATATTCGGTTGAATATTTTGACTGGGCGCTGTTGCTGCCATAGGGAGCAACAGCACCCAGTCAAATTAGTTACAACATATTCAACAGCTTCCCTGTATAGTTTTCAGGAAATTGATAGTTAGGACGTTCGGGGATCGATCAATCCCAACACGGCGAGGTGTGGTGGAGCTTAGCTAGTGATGGGCGGGGAATAGCTAAAAATGGAAATGTCCATTACCGTGAAATTTTGAATCAGGATGCTCAGGTTGCAAAGTTTCAAATCGATCACCACACGAGTAAAAAGAGATGTTGGAGCTAAGCTAAATGTTGTGAGAATTGTTAGAAATGGATCGTTTTATGTCTATTCATCCATTTTTCCCGACAATGGAGGAATCCATTTTAGCCATGCCCCGCCCATATATGGCTAAGTCCCACCCACGCTTTGCCCATGTTGGGATCTATTCATCCCTTCACTCTCTGAATCTCAATTTCCTGAAAACTATACAGGTAAACTGTTGAATATTCTGATACTAACATTCAACAGCATGATTATTACAGATTAAAGACATATAATTCGCGCACTCTAACGGGATATATTAAGCGTTTAAGACTGACTAAATCGAATCATTCATGACGCAATTGATTATGGCGTCATCACACGTGGCGCTTAGTTGATTATGACGTCATATGATTGGTGGATAACCTGGAATCCTCTATTCACTCGAAGTGACGTATTTCTTAACAAATAATACAATCATTATAAACTGCCAATTCATTATTAACCCTTGTAATTCGGAATTGTTCGTATTATTTATTCAGTTCCATTCATTATTGTATTTCACATTCATGTTCATAATGATATGGCATCTCCATCCTCCAGGTGTGTGATATTAGAATCCCGACATTCGATTCAAATTCTTAGAATTCTGCATTACACAGGCAAAATTTAATGAACAATTTGGAATTACTGCATTTGTTCTTAAGAAATAGTTCATCTCAAGCGCATTACATCACCAAGTATGGCCTATGTTTGACAATGTTCTGTAAATTACACCATATATACACCCATGCGCAGAGAGCCACGGAGGAACACGGTTTTAGCTATGCCCCGTCCATCTCTAGCTAAGTTCCACCCACGCTTTGCCAGTTTTAGGATCAATCGATCCATGCACTCTTTGAATCTCAAATTCCCAGTTTTCTGGGATAAGTTGTTGAATATTTTGAAACTTATTCAACTGGGCTCTGTTGATGTCTATAACAGAATGTTCATTAAATAGTAAAGACCTACAATTCGTAACAACTTGTCGAACTAGTAAGCGTTACTGGCTGACTATATCGCGCCATTCATGACGCAATTGATTGTCACATCAGCATACATGTGACGTAGCTGATTATGACGTCATCTGACGGACTGCGAAACTGGATTCCTCAATTCGGTGTACTCGATGCCAACAATTCCTATGCCGCCACTGCAAATAAATTTGATAAATGTACTACGTAAGACCTTGGGACCTAACGCTTGGTTTTAGAAAATTGACATGAAAATATAAATTTAGCCAAAATCTGCGTGCGTGCGTCCGTCCGTCTGCGCGTGCGTGCGTACGTGCGTGCGTGCGTGCGTGCGTGCGCAATGTGTCCAGAGAAGTACATTGATTTCATTGCGAGTGTCCACTTGCAGGCCAAGAGAAACCTATTTTTTCCAAATTTACCACTATAATGACTGGCTCAGTTGCATTGTAGTGAGAAAATGTAAAAAATAGTCTTCTCTTGGCCTGCAAATGGACACTCCTCAACACCAATGTAGAGGTCAATTTGGGGTGGGATGGGTGGGTGGGGTAGGGCTAGTGGCCTTTAAAACAAGTCTGTGAAATGGTAAAGCACCTGAATAGATAGTAAAAATCCTTGAAAATTGTTGAATAGTGTCCATAAAAGTGCTTGAATTAGCATTTTTCTCTGGCCATGAACCCGGCGTATATATTCTATACGATGAGCAGCGTCTGCCAGGCAATCTGAAAGCAGCTGCATGACACGGTAGGGGGTTTGGTGCGAGTTCGGAGATATGTGGATCCATCGTTCCGAGAACTGATGTACAGGTGAAGACGCAGTTTGTTTAGCATTCAGTGTCACAACCAATCGCCAGCAAAACGTAACAGAGCGATCCACTTCTAGCCCAATGGAGCTTTCCAATTTATTCATCCATCGTATGAGGTTATAATCAACTACGTGACGTGTACGATGACGTCATAATCATGACGTCATGAATGACGTAGATAATTACATCACGAACGTATAATTGGTGACGGACTAAGGGTTCTTGCACGAATTGTATGTCTTTACTATTTAATAAAGATGTTGTTGAATATTTTGAAATTAATTTGACTGGGCGCTGTTACTGCCAACAGCTTACCTGTATAGGCTTCTGGAAATTGAAAGTCAGGGAGTTCAGGGATCGATCGATTCTAACACGAGCGAGGTGTGGGTGGAGCTTAGCGTGAGATGGGCGGGGCATAGCTAAAACTGGAACGGTCCATTGCGTTTATCACCATACGATGACAGGGTAGATGTAGCAATTTATTCAATACGGCGTCCAGTCATATTAGTTTCAAAATATTCAACAGCATGTTTCTTAAATAGCAAAAACACAATATGTATAACGTGTCGGACTATTAGGCGTTAAAACCGGACTTAATCGAATCATTCATGACGTCATAATTATGACGTCAGCATACACGTCACGTAGTTGATTATGACGTCATGTGATTGAATGAGGCAATGGATTCAGGAATTGATGCAATTGCACATAATATTAGTGACCTGTAGTTTCCTCTTCTTGCTGTGTGGAAGACATTTTTAGAAATCAAAAAGGAAATAACCGTAAGATACCCACCTTGTTGCTGGCACATGTTGCATGGCACAGTATGAGTGTGTGGGTGGTCATATTTCTGGAAACATGCTGCGCTACATCTTTCTGTTAACATGTTGCGCAACATATTCCCATGTGTATGGTCGACTTAAAGAAACAGCACCAGCATGAATGATCATGCACGTGGTTGTAGTTGATGTGAAGCCATTCTGTCCGCAACCACAAACCCGGAGCGTGAGCATCGATCCCCGTTACGTGCGTGGCCTGAACTTGAAATTCGTGAGGACATTCTGGTATCGCCAGATCACAAAACTATCAGAGGACTTAGTCATGGCTGCTGCGTTGCGCTACCTTAGACCATACCGCGTTCGAGTCAAATAAATTTCGGCATATTCCTCAGCATTTTCATACATCGTAGGTTGGAGTGCGCGTCGAATATGACGTCATAATCAACTAGGCGAGTGTAGGATGACGTCATAATCAATTGCGTCAAGAATAAAATAAGTTTGCCACGAATGCATAATTGATGACGGACTAAGCGTTGTTGTACGAATGGTGTGTTCACTATTTAATAAACATTCTGTTTGAAACTAATATGACTGGGCGCTGTTGATGCCCTAGGACGAGCCACTGACGCCTTTACTCGTGGAAACGTACTTATGGTGTTATTGTTGAACCTGCAGCTATCGCCATTTTGTCTCTGCAAAAAATAGTGGTAGTGTGCGATGTCATGTAAGTGTCAATACAACCCATTCTTCAATATGGAGTATATGGCATACTAATTTCACTGGAAGCGATTGCTGCCTATGACAGCAGCAAGTTCCAGTCGAATTAGTTTCAAAATATTCAAACAGCTTTTCTGTCTAATCGCCTTGGTTTTGAAATATTGGCATTTGAAAGATTAATAGGTTAATATAATAATGGTGACATAATCTTTAATGCCATTATGGTGATATAGTAGTTAATGGGATTGGCGTGGGTCTAATGTCCTCTTGAATGGAAATGGTGCGGTTATTAATGGTGTCGATGGAATGCAGTCATTAAATGGACGGACTTATAGTGTCGCCCGTAACGGAAGTGACAATATGATGCTTAATGGAATCGATGAATCCATTTCTAGCTATGACACGCCTATTTCTAGCTAAGCTCCGCCCACTTTCTACGCGTATTGGAATGCAGCTTTCCACTATCATATGACGCTATCCATCATATGACGTCATAACCAACCACACGACGTGTAGAATAACATCATAATGAATAACGTCATAACGACGTCTTGAATGGCGTAGATAAGTACGTCGTCAAACGCATATTGGAAGACGGACTATGCCTTGTTGTACGAATTGTATGCCTTTAGGCCTACTATTTAATAAATATTCTGTTGAATATTTTGAAACTAATTTGACTGGCCACTGTTACTGCCATAGGTGGGCGGGTCATAGCTCAAACTGGAAATCTCCATTGACATATATACCTTGAACCCTAAATTCACAGAAGCCAAATTTCAAGGTAAATATACAGATAAGCTGTTGAATAATTATATTTGGCACAGCTCCTAGTTTCGAAATATTCAATAGAATATTTTTTTTTCTAAAAATGTTAATTCACAAAAGACATATAATTCATACACATTCGTGAAGGATCAACGCGTGATTGTGACGTTAGCTAATTAGTTTTCTTCTTTCTTCTTTTCGATCGCTGGTATCACACTTGGAGAGCCGTTCTCAAGATGAAATCCGTGGTTTTCTGCAGTTGTTCCACAGGCCCATACAGCTTTTCAAGAAAAGAGTTTGACAAAGGCCAGATCTCTTCTCTCAGCAGCTGATACGTACTGCAACATTGGTTTAGTCTGTTGTGTCCAGTTCTGAGACGAAAAATGGTCACTTGCTCTGGCCTCGAGAGATGATGGTAAGCATTTTCTGATTGAGGTGTTCTATAGAGTGACTTGATGATACTCTTCATCTCTGTATGGGTAACCATGTTTTCTGTCTGATTCTCTTCTGCACCCACCTTTGCCATCTTGTCTGCTTCCTCATTTCCTTAGACTCCACAGTGTGAGGGGATCCACTGCAGTGCTATCCGAAAGCATTTGATATTTTGTAGTGCTTCTTCAAGTTGTGGCAGCGTATCTTTGGTGATAGCCTCAAGGACGGAGCGGGCATCAGATAAAAAGACAATCTGTGCAATAGGGTCTGCTGTTCTGCTGATGGTATTAGCTGCATGAACCAGCGCTTCGACTTCAGCTCTGTAGTTTGTGCAGTGTTTGCCTGTCGGTATTGCAGCTGACTCATGTTGTCCGTTTGGATACTGTATGTGCAGTCCGGCACCTCCGCTCCTAATTGCATCTTTGGCTGATCCATCTGTGTAGATCCTTAGCCATGTCTCCTGAGGGTACATTTCTTCCAGCATGGCTAGGGTCAGGGCCTTCTTGCTCACTTCACTGTGTTCATCTTTGGTTGTGAGATGAGGTACCGTGGTGCGAATAGCTATGCTCTCTAGTGTGTTTTCCCATGGTGGAGGATCAAGGATGTGGTTTGGGTCTTCTATTTGTGCTGGCAACATTTCTTGGTGTTTCCTTTGAAGTGCTTTTGTCTCTTTCACAAAACTTGATCTTTTAAGTCTTCCTGATGACAGCTGCGCTTGCTTGATCTTCATCGGGTGGTTGTTGAACGATTTGAACTTTGCAGCTTGGATTAGTGCTTTGCATTCCCTTCCTTTGCTAAGTGGGGGGATGCCTGCTGTCTGCTCCATTTTTTCTATAGGTGTTGATTTCATTTCAGTGCCTGGTTTTGTACTCTGTTAAGGTTCTGTTGATGAGATTTAGCTGCTGTCATCCATGAGCTGGATCCATACTCAAGGTGTGGTCGTACGGCACCTAGGTAGATGGTCTTGAGGATCCTTTCATTGGCACCCAACTTTGTTCCTGCCAGCTTCCTCATGATGTTTAGCTTTCTTCTGGCCTTTGCCTCTGCGTTCTGGATGGGCTCCTTCCATGTCAATCTTCTGTCATAGGTGACACCCAGGTATGTCTGATGGTCCTCGTACTCGAGTGGAGTACCGCCCGTGTCAGATTGCCAACCTTAGTTTTGGTGGACAGTGAGAATAGCATGGCTGATGATTTTTCTTTGTTGATGGTAATACACCAGCGATTGGCCCAAGCTGTAATTCTGTCCAAGGCGAGCTGCATTCTGTACGTGGCAGTCGTTGTGTACTCCTCGGTGCACCAGAGTACGAGGTCATCTGCATAGAGGGCTGCTTGGATCCCATTGGGCAGCTCTGCTACAATGTCATTAATGAAGAGTATGAACAGAGTTGGTGATAATACTCTGCCTTGTGGCACCCCTTGTCCGGATTGTCCATCCACCAGCGCCCTAGCTCTGCGATTGTGTAGGTATGACTTGGTCCATCGGAACATGTTGCCACCGATGCCTGTGCGCCGGAGCTTCACGAGGAGGCCATCCTTCCACACCTTGTCAAATGTCTTCTGCAGATCGATAAAAGCAGCTAGCATCACCTTCTTGGCTTGAAAAGTGTCCTCTATAACCTGTGCAAGATGTGTTGCTTGATCTTCTGTGCTCCTGTATCTTCTGAAGCCGGCCTGCTCTGAAACTATAATGTTCTCTGACTCCAGGTACCACTGCAACCGCTGGTTGATGATGCGCTCCATGGTCTTGCATATGCAGCTTGTAAGACTGATAGGACGGTAACTCAGCACTTTCGTCTTGTTCTTTCCTTTATTCAGAATAGGAGTCATTCTGGCTTCTTTCCAGCACTGAGGAACCTCTCCATTGGTCCAACTAAGATTAAAGATGTCTAGCAACTTGCGGAGAGATGCATTACCAAGGTGTTGGATCATTTCATTCGTAATGCCATCTGGCCCGGGAGATTTCTTCTTCTTCAATTGGCCTTCTTCAGTTCTGCTAAACTAATGTCAACTTTCATTGCATCGTGAGTGTTGGTGTCTGTTCTTTCCTTTTGCTCTTTTCTAACCTCTTTTTGACGCATCCGTGGTATAGAAATGTTGCTTTCTTTTGCATATGCCTTCGCAAAGGCATCTGCAGCCATCTTTCCTGTCAGTGTTTGTCCATCTTCTTCAAGAGTAATCTTCTCTCCCCCGACACCCTCATCATTCAGTGTTTTAGTCAGTCTCCATAGCTTTGTGGTGTCTCTCTCTAAATTAAACCCTGCCGTCTTTTCCCTCCAGCATCTTCTTTTGGCCTCCAGCTTGGTCTTTAAATACCTGGCTTTAGTTTGTTGTAGCGTGAAGTGGTTTTCATGACAGGGATTACCCTCTGCATCTTCTCTGGCCTTGTCTAGTTTATCATGTGCTGCTTGCAGTTCTGTTGTCCAGTAGGGGCGGTAGCTAATTAGTGACGTAGTTGACTATGATGTCAGCTATATGAGTGACAGATCGGATTCCTCCAATGTCGCGATGCTACTGTGGCCAGAGTTATTATGATACTGTATCTAAGAAACCTAACTATTGACCGTTAGCCTAGGAATATGTCTATAATTTTCAAATCGCTGCGCTCCCTAAGCAGTGTCAACGCTTTGCAATCCACAATTTCAAGGTAACTATTCTAATACGCTGTTGAATATTTTGAAGCTAATTTGATTGTGAGCTGTTGCTGTCATTTATTGCAGCAACAGCTCCCAGTCAAATTAGCTTCGAAATATTCAACAGAATAATTGTTCGTATTTGACGTTTCTGGTCCGACTGATTAAGGCCGATGACTTATAAGATACATTTTGAGGCGAGAGAGGATGCTTGGGCTTGGGCGCGAGCAAGCTACGCGTGTGCCTGCGACACAGGCAGCTACGTGCTAACTGTCATGTATATAAGTGTTTTCAGCATCGAACCTGTCACACTTTCGCATACACGCATTATACAAAGCATAACTTTATACACATTGCTGACGAATACGAGTATACATTTACGTATAATAATAGAAATTCCGAACTCACTAAGCTCCCTTACATGTCAACAGAGCATCGCTTTTCAACACGATCTGTACATCGCTATAATTTTAAAATGTATCATTTTTTATGAATAGTAGACCTAATAGATATTAGATAAATTTCGAACATATCACTAATATATTCCCCATGCAAGCCTCTCTACTTTTCAAATTAATTTAACATTTTTAGATTTTATAAGAGTTACAGGGGTAGGACACGCTGCCGTGCGTTCATATTAACCTGTAACACGTAAATTTGTCAAAATTGCCTCTTCACGAGTAATGCCCATTTGCAGCTCAAGAGAAGATTATTTTTGAAAATTTAACACTGAAATGATTGGGTCGATAACAGACTCAGCCATTCCAGTGGTAAACTTTCAAAGATATTCTCATCTTGGCCTGCAAATGGACATTTTCTATTTACATTTTCTCAAATTACAGTGAAAATGAAGAAAACAGAAATGCAACTGGTAAATCAAATAAGGCATTCCAGCGATGAAAGGGTGAATTAAACAGCTTCAAATGTTATGTAAACTTTTCAAATAAGGTTCAATGGTTTATTTTGTATAGCTAACAAGCGCATTAACGCGCGGGGTGACGCAAATATAATGTTAATGATGCCAGATCTAGTTTATGAACACGCATAATGCTTGCTTTTGAGTAAATATGAAATCGGCTTGTCATTTTGAATTTCACAGTCGGGTTGGGGGGGGGGGGGTGAGGGATGGAGGGAGCGATGGGAGGAGGAGATGTGGAGCGAGGAAGGGGAAATGTGGAGGGAGGAGGAAGGGATGTGGGAGGGCGGGAGAGAGGGGAGGGTGGGAAGGCGAGAGAGCGGGGGGGGGGGAGGCGTGCGTGCGTGCGTGCGTGCGTGTGTGTGTGTGTGTGTGTGTGTGTGTGTGTGTGTGTGTGTGTGTCGGTGTGGGTGTGGGTGTGGGTGTGGGTGTGGGTGTGGGTGCGGGTGTGGGTGTGTGTGGGTGAGTGTGTGTGTGTGTGTGTGTGTGTGTGTGTGTGTGTGTGTGTGTGTGTGTGTGTGTGTGTGTGTGTGTGTGTGTGTGTGTGTGTGTGTGTGTATGTGTGTGTTGGGGGTGGGGGGTGGTGGTGGGGTGGATGTGGTGGGTGGTGGGGGAGGGGGGGGGGGGGGGGTTGTTTGCGTGCGTGCATTTATGCATGCACGTGTGCATGTGCCAGAATATGTATCTCTAACATGATTCTATAGAAAGCGATATACTGCATGCCACCCATGGCATACTAGTGAAGTAAAAGTTAATCGTGTGTGGGCACAGCTTGTCATTTTCCATCGACAAATATCCGACAACTATTTGTCGGACATGATTCAGTGGAAATGACAAGATGTATTGACTAGCTATAGATGAATAGGGAAATGTTTGATTGAAAGCTCGTTCTCACTAGAGACTTAATCCGGAATAACGCCATACTGAAGTTATTCCGGATTAAGTCTCTAGTGAGAACACGGCTTTAATATTAATGTTACTTTTGTTTAATATGCATTCTTGATGCAGAGGGATATAATTCTAAAATCACAAACAATCAAACACTTCAGATCATTGGAGGATTCCAGTTATCCATCAATCTGGGCTAATTGTACTGAGCGCAACAGGCAGCAACAGCACCCAGTCGAATTAGTTTCAAAATATTCAACAGCTTACATGTATATTTTTCTGGAAATTGGTAGTGAGGGAGTTCCAGATTTAAGAACATTTCTCAGTGGAGCAAATTTTTTATGGCACCTGAAATGTGATTGGAATAAAAGTATAAGTTTGACATGATTTGTGCTCAAATCAGCAGTTTTTCAGCTGTAAATGTCCCAGTTTCATTTCGCATTGGTACGTCTTCTTCTTCTTCTTCTTCTTCTTCTTCTTCTTCTTCTTCTTCTTCTTCTTCCTCTGCTGCTGCTGCTGCTGCTGCTGCTGCTACTGCTGCTGCTGCTGCATGAAGTTTCCCAAATTGAGTATCTAAATTAATAAAGCTGTTGCCGCCATTAATCTAGTCGTGGTGCGGAAGTCCTGCCAACTTCCCTATAAATTCTCCTCTGTGTTTATTCCCTCTGCCCATATTTCAGCGTCAATAACCTCCTAGGCAGGACACATATGCAGGAGGTGATGTTGAATTTCTTGTCTTATGTTGCAGTGACACTCTAGAATTGAGACAATGTTCATCTGTCATAGATGTCATTCAGATTATTATGACCATGCCATCGACATTCGACGAGGTAATTATTCTTCATTACTGTTTTAGAAATATCTATCGAAAATGAACAAATATGTTAATCATCTAATTTAACAGTCATTTTACTTGTGTTATATGTGCGTGCGTGTGTGCGTGCGTGCGTGCGTGCGTGCGTGCGTGCGTGCGTGCGTGCGTGCGTGCGTGCGTGCGTGCGTGCGTGCGTGCGTGCGTGCGTGCGTGCGTGCGTGCGTGCGTGCGTGCGTGCGTGCGTGCGTGCGTGCGTGCGTGCGTGCGTGAATGACCGTGTACGACCTTGCGCGTATATATGTATTTATGTATGTGTGCGCGCGCGTGCGTGTGTGTGTATGTGTGCGAGGGCCTCGGGAAGATCAGTTTACTGACGATGTATATATACCCTCCTTAAATAAAGATTATTATTATTATTATTATTATTATTATTATTATTATTATTATTATTATTATTATTATTATTATTATAGAAATACAATAATTGAGCAGATGTCCATCGGTGACCTGAACTGTAAATCAAACGAAGTCATAGTGTAAAATCCCGAAACGTGTGGAGAAAGAGGCTAGTATAACAATAGTATAGCCAGTAATACCAACCAAGGACATGGTACATTGATGATCCACTTGTTACTAGGCTGTCTAAACAACAGGAAACACAAAGCAATGGAAATGAACACCAAACTGCACTAAAACAGAATCGCAATACGATCATGCGCCAAATCAGTGAACGATTAAAAGAACTCGCCATCAAAAGAGCAGATGATCTGGTAAACGAGATCACGTCCACCGATGATTGTCGAAACATGTTCAGAGCAAGCTAAGCATTACAAACTCAACACTCCACAGCAACCACTTGCTGTGCATAACTCCGATCATGGTCACTTCATCGGCTGTGACCAGGAAAAGGCTGAAGCAATCATGGAGTAGTGGCCCTTTCCGGTTTTAGCTATTCCCCGCCCATCTCTAGCTAAGCTCAACCCACACCTAGATCGTGTTGGGATCGATCGATCTCTGAACACCCTGACCATCAAGGAAAAAAACCTACACAAGTAAGCTGTGAGGCAGCAACAGCGCCCAAGCAAATTAGTTTCAAAATATTCAACAGCATGTTTATTAAATAGCAAAGAATTACAAAGATATACAATTCATACAATGGACCATTTGAGATTTGGTGACGGTCAATATGGAACCCTTTGTGACGTAATAATTATGACGTCATCATACACGCGCTGAGCTGATTATGACGTCATACGAGGTCTGATGAGGAATGGATGCTCTGGAAAGCTGAATTCAGAGACCAGTTCACTGACACAGAAAACGAACCTCTACCCATGTTTGAAGACCAGACACGGCCAAATGTAACAGCCAATAACAAGAGCAGAAGTTAGTAAAGCTTTAACATCTCTAATGAATGGTTGCGCATGCGGGCCTGATGGCATTAATAACGAACTCCTTAAATATGCTGATAATACCACCTCGACACAGATCGCACCCGTCGTCATCTCTGCCTTTGAACAACATCTCCCTATCGATGCTGTGGGGGGTGGGACGTGCACTCATCGCACTTCCAAAACCTAAGAAACCACCCGGACCTCTACCCAACCTAGAGACCAATAGAGCGATGATGACAAACCGCGCCCGGTGAGAATCTTATTGGCAAACACAAAGCTAAATGTTCGCGTCAAATCAACGCTTTCGACATAGTTTGAAACATAAATAGTAATAAAGACATATACAATTCGTACAACAACGCATAGTCCGTCATCAATTAAGCGGCTGGGACGAACTTATCTACCTCATTCATGACGTCATTGGTTATGGCGTCATCATACCCGTCACGTTGTTGATTATGACGTCATATGATTGATGTATAAACTGGAAGGGTCAATTGACGTACGTTTGGGCTCCCCTGTGATGATCTGTTCTGTGCTCTGAATTTTATCAAGTTTTCGTACACTGGAACGTGTAGCATATGTGACCATGCCGTGTTCTAGTGTGGGTCGTATGTTTCCGGGAGTAGACCTGCCTCATGGTGGTGACATCTGCTCGTCAGCTAGTTCATATTAATGGACTGTTCCAGTTTATCCATCAATCACATGCCGTCATAATCAACTCCGTGACGTGTATGATTACGTCATAATCAATGTCGTCATGAATCTCGTAGATAAGTTGTTCACGAATGCATAATTGATGAATGACTAAGCGGTGCTGTACGAATTGTCTTTACTATTAAATTAACATGCTGTTGAATATTTAGAACCTAGTTTAACTGGGCGCTGTTGCTGCCAGTACCAAATCAAATTAGTTTCAAAATATTCAACAGCTTACCTGTATAATTTTCTGGAAATTGATAGTCAGGGATTTCAGAGATCGATCGATCCCTACACGAGTGAGTTGTGGGTCGGGCTTAGCTAGAGTTGGGCGGGGCATAGCTAAACCTGAAACAGTCCATTACGTCATATCTTAGCGTGCTGCTTATCGATCAAGCAATGGAGGAATCCAGTTTTGGCTATGGTTCCACACATGTCTAGCTCAGCTACACCCACGCTTCGCCGGTGCTGGGATGGATCGATCCATACACTCTCTGAACCTCAATTTCCAGAAAACTATACAGGCAAGCTGTTGAACATTTTGAAATTAATTAACAGCGCCCAGTCAAATCAGTTTCAAAATATTCAACAGAATGGTTATTAAATAGTAAAGACACACTTCGTACAATTCGTACAACTTGGCCTATTAAGCATGCATGACTGGCTTACATATGCCGCTCATTATAGATTGCCACGCCAGCCTACCTATGACGTAATTTATTATGTCATCAGATACTTGACTGACAGACTGAATTCCTCTATTCCAACGACCGTAGCCGTAGCTCGAAATCGTTGTCCGATGGTGCCTTTAAAGATTCCAACTGGGTCTCGGTGTCGTCTGGGAATAGTCTAACATTTTCGATGACGTATTAATTACGTCATAAACATATCCACGCACAAATATTGCTGAAACCATATATGACGTCACAAAAGTTTCAAGTTCATGTTTCGGAAAATAATAGGCGTACTGTCCAAATTCTGATTATGGGCATGGTAAAGAAATATCAAGTCGCTTTAGGCGTCCTGTGGATGGCGACAATTCTAGCGATTGTCGCCACGGCAACGCCTGGTTGGATAGTCTACGACTTCATAAGCGTGGGTCTCTGGATTGGAGGTCTTACTGCGATAGGTGAGTAAACGCAGTCTCTCATCTTTAAGACCGCTACACAGGAAGTCAGGATATTTTAGCCCCTTAATGGCTAAATTTTGTTTAGTCCAAGTTCTCTGACCCCCGCCCTATGCCGTTTCTGATATGCCCGGCATATCAGAAACGGCATAGGGCGGAGTCAGAGAACTCGAACTAAATTTGGTTAAGAGATTCAAAATATTTGCGTGCTGAATATCCATTTGCAGGTCAAGAGAAGACTATTTTTGAAAATGTACCACTGGAATGACTGGCTCGGTTACCAAGATCTGTGTTCCTCTCCAACGTCTCCAAGCACGCGCTCAGACATGCGCGCACTCACTCACGCACGCACATACGAACGCACGCACGCACAAATGATTTTAATTACAATACATCCGCAATGGCGTTATCCATTCATCCATCCATCCACGATCATATCTTTCAGTACCAACCTGGATCGCGTTTCAAGCGTTGTCGGTTGCAGGAGTTCTGTTTGGCGTTGTCTCGTGTATTCTGTCTTATCTGCTCCTGTTCCATGGACAGACGTCCGGAAACCGCAAGATCGTCATCGCGAACCTCGTCATCCTTTGGCTGGCATGTAAGTTGTTACGACATTAAATATGTTAAAATATTTCCCACATATTATATTTGCAAAACTCTGGATGAAAATAGACTGATTTGAACTGAATGTGAATCTCATAAATACTCAAGGAATTTAACACAAGACAAGACGAATGACACGGCCAATAAGACCTACTAAAGACAATAACAGACCAGATATGATGATGATGATGATGATGATGATGATGATGATGATGATGGTTCAGAATGAAGAAAATGATGATGATGATGATGACGATGATGATGATGACGATGAGGAGGAGGAGGAGGAGGAGGAGGAGGAGAGCGGCGGCGACGACGACGACAATTACGGTGGACCTGATGATGATAGGCTGAAGGGTCAAATGCGGTGATAGTATTCCCCGACTCCCCTAAACACGATGTCAGTCCACTCTGGGGTCTACCCATTGACATATAAATACCAGCATACATGTAGATGCTTTAAATGCCCGGGGCATACCCAGCTTCTAACCGTCGGCGCAGTGACAGTTCGCACCGAGGCGGGAACCCAGCATGAAAACTCCAACACTTCCACACATTTTACGCAAGGCCATAATTTTAAACGGATTTGGGATATTTTGATGACGATGATTTACCATGACTGAGCACGTCTTCATTATGAATTTAGTGTCAATCACTCTACCTACCATATGGGTGTGTCTCATGGTGTTGGGAGTGGGTTAGGGATTATCAAAAGGTCAAATGCTATGACGAAACGCGGATTTGGGACCTTCTGGCAGGACCTAATAACAGACGTTAACCCCTCTTGTGTCAACAGCGCCTCAAAAAGCTCAAAATACTACCTGGTATATCAATTAAACATTTTGATGGACATTATTTTTCAAGATATTTTAATTTTAGAAGACTATTTTTATAAATTTACAACTGAATTTCTTTTCGTCGGCTTGACCATTAAAGGGGTAATGGTAAAGAAAATTAAAGTTTTTACTTAGCCAGTGTCTATCTCCAGGCCGAGAGATTAGTATTTTTGAAAATTTACGACTAGAATCACTGGCTCGGTGACCGAGCCAGTCATTCTAGTGATAAATATTCAAAAATACTCTTCTCTAGGCCTTTCAAATAGCCATGTCTGAAGACCACTGCAAAGTTGGTTTTTGGTCAGTTTGACCATTAAAGGGTTAAGTTGACACAAGAGCGGTTAAGTGCGTATGCACTAAACATGTATTTTTAATTCATTTTGTTATTTCTTCGCAGTTCTAAATCAAGCGGCACTCTCAGTAACTTTCGTGTTCCTTGTCCTGAACCTCCAGGCATTTCTAGCAGCATACTCTCTCTGGATAACTGTTGCCTCCAGCATCTTGTATCTCATCGCCGCTATCATCTTCTGTGGATGTCGCCGATGCGTTTGTTGCTGATTGACTAATTAAATATTATTGGAAACTTTTAATTACTAATTATGTATTAAATGGGCTTAAGATTTTAGCCGTCTTAGCACAAGAAAAACTGACAAACATCAAGAAAAAATATATAGGCCCATTGTGTAAGGAAAATTAAACTTAATTGTAAATAATTATTGAACAGCTCTTGTTGGAAAATGGAATGTATACATTTTGAAAAAACTTGAAAAAAATGAAATTCTATTTTTATCTGCTATAGTTGTTGTACACCCTTATTTGTTTTAAATTAATTATAGCATAGTAGCAGTGGTCAAGGCTCTAGATAAACTCACATGTAATTGAAATACACAGGCAAAGTATAGATTCTTGGTGTTCATTACCCTCGGTCCGTATAAGAAACAGCGATCACTATGCCTATTTGTCTGTCAATGCGTGTGTTCTTAGGAAACTACTTATCTGCTTTTACTCAAATTGTAACACAAGAACTAGTACTCCCATACATTAGGTATCACCAACAAACGTAAAATAGACCGAAGTTTGACCTCTGACCTCTGACTGCTGATGTTTGCCATAACAAACTTCTCGATTACACATAACCAACTTTCCTCAAATCAGTCGTCATCGTCGATATATCAATGACCTCACAGAAGTAGTGGAATCCGATGTATATATGTGTGCAGACGATACAAAATTGTAACAATAAATCAAGACTCCATCTGATCATGAGATACTGCAAAGGGACTTATCTAACCTGCAAACATGGCCAGACACATGGCTGATAAAGTTCCACCCACTGAAGTGTAGAGTCGTGACACTGCCTTATAAGAAATCACAACCATACGAATCTTTAATGATTCTAGATACAGGAGAAAAACAACCCTAGAGCAGGTTCATGAGGAGAAAGAAATAGGCGTCGCAGCGGATTGTAAGTTTTTAGAGTCACATTTGTGAGAAGGTCAACAAGGCAAATGCCATTATGGGATTGATCAGACGAACATTTGGTAACGTGGAACAGGGAAATTTCAAACTCTGGTACAAGGCACTCGTCAGTTCTCATCTGGAATATACCAACTCTGTATGGGCTCCACATTTGAAAAAAGCACATAGACGCAATAGAAGATATCCAGCGCAGAGCAACCATACTAATCCCATCTCTCCGGGAGCTCCCATACAATGAACGTCTACAAGCCCTGAAACTACCAACAATGATCTATAGGTGAACCAGGGGAGACATGATTGAAGCCTGCAAAACGCTAATAGGACTATGACCCTGAAATTGTGTCTCTATTCTGCTTGCAAAAGTACTCGTGGACACCTTCTGAAAGTCTATCATAAGAGTGGGAGAACTAACCGTGGCAAAAATTAGTGCAAACTATGGAATGGCTTGTCTGAACATGTTGTTTCGGCACCAACTCTTAAAACTTTTGAGAATCGTTTAGACGTTGGCATAGTCAAGAGGCAATGTATGAGTGCCCACAACCAATAACCGGAAGTAACGGCGGAGTAATTGAGATAAAAGAAGAAGAGTTGAGCATAGATGCCTAATTGGCCTGTGCTCAGAATCATTACCTAGATTACCTAGATTATAGTTGCCATGATATTGGGATTCTAGGAATCCATTGTTCGATCGATCACAACAATGGCAAAGCGCCGGCGGAGCTTAGATGGAAATGGGCGGGGCATAGCTAAAAGTGGATACACCCATTACGAGATTGTGTAGCCTTTCAAAACATGTGACTATGGCCATAGTTTATGAAGCCCTAGATCCATTTTCGCGATGTTCGAACTTTTTTAGGCTATTATGGGTTGGCCTGGTTAGTACGAAATACGTTAACAGTCAAATCTACGATGGCCTACGTGTACCACGGAATATCAAAATTTCAGTTCCCGATTCACCTAACCATTCAATCTTAATTTTTACCATTCTAGAATGTCAAAACAAAGTTTCGAAATATGCAGACGTTCGTGGGTAAACTGAATGAGGAATAGCCTACCCAACAAATACTTCTACTTACAGAAGTTGATTAAACGCTTTTCCACGGGTAGGAGCGTAAAGGCTGGCTGAATAACGTTGGGTTTATTAAAGGTGCTTATTCACATCAGAATGCTTGAAGATTAAATTATTAAAATTTTATACTTTTAGAGGCTTAAATAAATTATTGTGTACATCCATGTAATGAAACAAAATAAATATTAGCGTATGACGATTTCATTCCATATAATTTAATATAAGTTCTTTAATTTGTGAAATTGAATTAAAGACACGAATCCGTAATTCAAATTCATAACAAAAATGTATTAATTGGAATAGAATGAATTTATCAAATGCTAAGATGTATTTCGTTTCATCACCATCAATGTACACTAAATGTAGGCCATATACAATTTTAACAAGTTTACTTTCAAGTATTCCGATGTGAATGTGCAACTTTAATGCCCTTTAAAATGGGCTACACATTTCATTACTATTTATAGGTAGAACAAGTACACATATTGATGCAAGGCATCAATGGTAAATAGCGTGCCCGGAGCTTATTATATTTCTGAGAATAAACTCAACTGTTTCATGGAAAAATGAAGTTATATAAAGGCATACAAGCCTCTTATGGCAAAACATATACGCGGACAATGAACACAAAAGAAGGAATATTTCTTGCAAAAGGATATGGGCAGTAGTAGCTACGGGCTAGGAAAAGCAGCTTATATTTTAGGTCAGTCCAACAATTTTTCCATCCATCCTTTTACTCCAGGCCAAACTCCTTAACAGAGAGAGGAACAGACAAAATTAAGAGCAGCCAGTGATGAGAAAATTGCACTACCGCATCAACAGAGCGTTACAGATCAAATTTGTGTCATTAGGTATCAACAACTTGTAAAGATAAAGAAATCAACAGAACTGGCAACCCAGTCAGTAGAAAATCAGCGCAAGAAGCAGTACATACCCTGACACCCATTCAAACATATTAAAGAAAAACTGAAGAATATTTTAAACCTAAATCTTGATACCTTCCTAAACAGACGTGGAGAGCTTATTACCCTGAAATATATTGGTGAAATGTACACTGCAATGCTAGTGAAATGCACAAAGCAAGTATATTTTTGATGCAATACAGGACCCCGATCTGTACCGACAGATAACCTTTTCAACAAAGTTAAGTGGCCAGGATGGAACCAATACCGTGAACCTAGTTTTCCCCAACGAAATCCGATGATCTGGAAACTCTATGGATTGAAATTAGACCCTTTAAGACCAAGCCTTTCCTATTGGGCTGTGTCTATAGACCCTCTGATTCACCCGCTATCTGGATTGATGAATTTGAAGCTATGTTAGAAAAGGTATATTCCGAAAACTCAGATATTATACTTGTAGGAGATTTTAATTTCGACCTTATTAAAGCAGATAATCATAAATGGCAGTCTTTAATTGAACTTTTTCATTTGGAGCAACTTATACGTAATCCAACCAGAGTTACTGAGAAAACACCAAAACTGATAGACCATGTGTATGTCACAGATAAAGACAAAATTCAATCGTCACATGTCGGCTCTTTGGCACTAAGTGACCATTATCCAATATTCGCTGTACGCAAATGTAAACCATTCAAAACTCGAAATTCGCACCAACTTATTAAATACAGGAGCATCAAAAGCTTTAATGAAGCTAAGTTTCTTAGTGACCTGTCTGTATGTGATTGGCGTTCTATAGGTTATTTGGGTAGTCCTGATCAAGCGCTTGATCAATGTTATGCAAAATTCATCAACATTATAAATAAACACGCTCCTGTCATTGAACGCAGAGTTAAACGTGTATGTCAACCGGGATGGATGAACAGAGAAATTTTAAAAACAATGAAAGAAAGAGATTATCATAAAAACGTAGGAAACATGTTGAATTTTAAAATGTTACGGCAACGAGTTGCGTATTTGATTAAAGCATCTCGTTTAGCAAATAAATTGGAAGCAGGAAAAAATAATCCGGCTAATATATTGGAAAATTCTAAAAGACATAAATCCCAAGGCAAACAAATTACCTTCAATAATCTGTGATGATAATAAAAGTGAAATTCAAAACCCACAAATGCAATCTGAGCATTTTAATACATATTTCAGTACAATCGCGTCAAAACTGACACACTCCATGATAAAACAAGGCCAATGGCATTTGATAAGCTATCAGATCATGTTTTTACTAAAGTTCCAGAAAATATAGTTTCGAATTCCATATATAACCGTTGAATATGTGTCCAGAGAACTTAGCAACTTAAAAACAAATAAGTCATCTGGGTATGATGAATTGAACGCATACTTCCTCAAAGCAGCAGCATCAATAATTGCACCCTCAATTACACTTTTTATAAACAAAAGCATAGCTACGGGAGAATTCCCCAAAATGTGGAAATGTGCAAAAGTAAAGCCTCTACATAAATCTGATTCAAAAACCAATGTCAGCAATTATAGGCCTATCTCTATATTACCCATTGTCTCTAAGGTTATTGAACGACACATACATGATCACATTTATAAATTTATAACCAAGTATAATTTATTAGTGGAGTCGCAATCAGGCTTCAGACCTAACCATTCATGTGAAACTGCTTTGTTAAATCTAGTAGAAAGATGGCGCTTTTCGATAGATAATGGCGACCTTATTGGTTCTATTATGATTGACTTTAAAAAGGCCTTTGATCTTGTCAATCATGACATCCTATTACAAAAATTAAGTATTTACAAATTCAGTTATAATACATTAAAGTGGTTTTCTTCATATTTAAATGGCAGACAACAATACGTTTCAATTTCTGGAAAGAATTCTAAACCACTGCCCATCGATATAGGAGTACCACAAGGCTCAGTTTTAGGGCCACTTCTGTTCATCTTATATGTTAATGATTTACCCATGTGTGTCAACAATCTTATGGATATGTATGCTGATGATACAACTATGCATGCTGCTAGCTCAAATGTCGCTGAAATTCAAGAAAATCTAATTAACGATATGAAGTCGGTAGAAGAATGGTGTGTAAATAATAAAATGTTGTTAAATACGGACAAAACTAAGTTTATGATGTTAGGAACTAAGCATAAATTGAAACAAGTAAATAATAATGTTATAATCCCTACAAATCGTGGAAGCTTAAATGGTATGGAATCTAACAAACTTTTAGGAGTATACATAGACAATACGCATGCATGGAAAGAACATATAGGCAAACTTTGTAAAAAGATTTCGTCCTTGATTTATATTCTACGGAAAAATAAACATTATCTTAGCATTGAGCAACGAAATCTTTTCTATAAGTCGTATATCCTTTCACACATTGATTATTGTAGTCTTGTATTTTGCCCGTCTTCACCTACATTATTGGATAGTTTAGAAAAACTACAAAAACGGGCTGCTAGGGTGATATTAGACATGCCTTACAGGACACCATCTGCACAACAATATGAAACATTAGACTGGACAAATTTAACTAAAAGAATGCAAATTAAAGTGGGTATTATGACATATAGATCTAGAAATGGTCTGGCCCCTGGTTACATGAAAGACATGTTCACTTCCGTTGGGGTGGCGCACACTAGAAATTTACGTTCCAAAACACGCAATCACCTACAACTTCCGAGGATTAAAACGGAATATGGCAGAAAAAGCTTCAAATACACTGCAGCGCAACTGTGGAATTCTCTGCCTGAAACGATTACTCAGTCTTCTACTCTGCTGACATTCAAATCAAATATACATGAATATATTACTAAATTATAGTGATATATGGGCAATGTGATTTCAACTTTTTACTTGTGTTCTAATATTGCATATTTTGTTTATTTCTAAATAGCTATGTATGTGTGTATGTGTGAATGAATGTGTACGACCTTGCGCGTATGTATGCGTGAACGGTGATTTGAACATCGACATTCGACGAGGTAATTATTCTGCAATACTGTTTTAGTAATATCTATCGAAAATTAACAAATATGTTAATTATCTAATTTAACAGTCATTTTACTTGTGTTATAATATTGCATATTTTGTATATTTGTAAATATATATATATATATATATATATATATATATATATATATATATATATATATATATATATATATATATATATATATATATATATATATATATATATATATATACACCTGTGCAAAAGTTAAGCACCAGCAAAAACAATAGAACGTAGAAACATGATGGTACAACTAGGCTGCCATACTTTTTGTCCCCGCGTTAGCTGACATAATTCCAAGTACGAAATGCACATGCATGCATGACTTCACGCCGCTTGATGTCCGTGCGTGGCGGGAAACAGCACACGTGTTCAGTTATGTAAAAGTCCAGTTTGAGGTGTAGAACATTACATACAGATTTAGGCGACAAGATTAGGAATTTTGTGTTCATGACCGTGGTTTATTTGTACAGAGAGAATTAGCTCTTGATTGTGAACCGCTATGGCAAGACGAAGGTTAAGTGATCGTGTGAAATGGCAAATCATAGGCATGCATACCACTGGTAAGTCATGCAGAGAGATTGGCAGACAGCTGAACATTAACCATACTGTAATCAGTCGTTTGATTGCAAAATATGGGCAAACTAACGAGGTGAAGGACAGGCCTAGATCTGGAAGACCGAAGAAGACTACTGCCCGTGATGATCGAGCCCTAGTACGCCTTGTTAGGAGATCTCCATTCACCAACAGCAGAGTGCTCAGCCAGCAATGGGAAACGCGCAATAGAGTGTCAATGTCTACCGTCAAAATGAGACTGTATGCTGCTGGCATGAAAGCTAGGAGACCTGTCAGACGTCCTCTCCTCACTGCACACCACAAAGAGGAGCGTCTGAGGTGGTGCAACGAAAGAAGACACTGGAACATGAGATCCTGGAGACGGGTACACTGGTCCGATGAAAGTCGGTTCCTGCTTCATGCCACAGATGGGCGAACTCGTGTATGGAGGTCCAGACGCACGGCGTACGACCAACGTAACATCATGGAAGAAGTTCCATTTGGTGGAGGTTCCGTTATGATATGGGGGTGCATCTCATTTGATTGTAAGCTGGATCTGTTGACTGTACCTGGAACACTAAATGGACAAAGATATCAAGATTCCATATTGGATAGAGTTGTGGTCCCTCATTTTGTAAATCATGCACCTGGAACCCACCCTATATTCATGGATGACAACGCCCGACCACATCGTGCTAGAGCTGTGCATGAATACCTCCGCCAGAATGCCATCGAAACCCTACCATGGCCAGCAAGGAGCCCTGACATGAACCCTATTGAGCATATCTGGGACATTCTGGGAAACATGGTGAGAAGGAGGGATCCTCCTGTGCAGAACCTACAGGAATTAACAGACGCACTCCATCTTGAATGGCAACGAATACCACAATGGCGTATGAGTCGGTTGGTGACCAGCATGAGACGTCGTGTCCAGGCCGTCATCCAGGCACAAGGTGGATATACCCGGTATTAATAATGACAGTCTCAAACTCGTGCACAGACACCATTAATGACAATCTAGCCACGTGTGTCAACTGTAGGGCAATAGTTGTCAGTTGTGTCAACGTAACCATATTCAGGCCTCGTTTTCAAGTTCAAACAAAAACATACAGTGTTTCCCCACCATCATAATCAGCATTCCTCTAGTTGCATTATTACCTCTTGCACTAAGATGGATGGGTACATAAATGTTTATGCTATTGCTTTCTTCATAGCACATGAATATACCCTCGCATGTGCGTAAAAATAGGATGATGCTTAACTTTTGCACAGGTGTATATATATATATATATATATATATATATATATATATATATATATATATATATATATATATATATATATATATATATATATATATATATATATATATATATATATATATATATATATATGTGGGCGTGCGTGCGTGCGTGCGTGCGTGCGTACGTGCATCTCTGCGCGTGCGTGCGCGCGTGCGTGTGTGTGAGGGCCTCGGGAAGATCAGTTTACTGACGATGTATACCCTCCTTAAATAAAGATTATTATTATTATTATTATTATTATTATTATTATTATTATTATTATTATTATTATTATTATTATTATTATTATATAGTCGAAAACATTCTGACAAGACCCAGTGGGAAACAGCCACACTCGTGATCTGTTTCATTTAGCTATCATATCTATTAAACGATATCTTTACTGGAAACAGTGACAAACTATTAAATCAAATATCTTTGCTCAGACAAAAAGGCCAAAATCGGCCTCAACCGTTGTAATGATGACGATCTTGTTGACCATATGTGCAAATGTTAAGGTATTAGCCTGATAAGTCAGGTTCTACCAGTACACACGCTAATAATATGGGATATATAGAAATATTTTCACATTCCTATAATAAATATTTGGTGGTACAATTATTACAATATTTCTTACAGCACGAGAACATGGTGAGTTCTACATGGCCTTATGTTCAAAAACTGGCTACAAGGCATGTAGAGATATTCTGGTACAGAATATAGCACATTATTGGAATTTGACAATGGTGTGCCACTACTAAATTGCATATGACGAAATTACTGTATAGTAAACATTTTTGAAACCTTTGATACTTCATTAGCGTATTCATATACGTATCTAACCATATGGGTGAACTTCTGGGGTCGAACCTATTGCAAACAGTGTGGTACAGAAAATTGTTGATCTGACAGAATTTGCGCCAATTTTCGGTATAGAATTGTGTACTATGAAATTACATTCCTGTAGAATTATTTTAAATTCGGAATGCAACTAGCATATTTCCTATAAGTATTTGTGGGTGAAATTCTAGGGGTGAACGTATTGCAATGAAAACCATGAATTATGCTAAGTTTGAGCTTATTTACGTTATGAAATTTTTAAATCTCACTACGTCGTAAGCTTATGCCTATACCTATCTAAACATATGGGTGATATTCTGCGCCGAACCCATTATGAGCGATATGTCAAGGACATATCGACACCTATCTGAATGTGGTGAATGTGAACCAACCATATTACAATGGGGCCATATGGCGAATATGTAACTACATATGACCAAATTACTTGATGGTAGAATCGTGCAAAAGCAGTAGTACATATTCAGTTATATACAGCTATATGTAAAAAAAGATTACAAACCGAGAACTGAGATTCTAATACTGAATATAGTCAATTGTTGGCATTTGACAACTGCCCATGGCTACTAAATTGAATATTACGAAATTACTACGTGGTAGAAATCTCAAGATTCATTAGCGTATTCATATCCCTATCTAACCATATGGGTGAAATTATGTAGCCACACATATTGCAGACGGTAGGGTATTGAAAACCACAGATCTGCCAACATTGGAACAAATTTATGCGATGAAATCGCATACTACGAAAATACTTCACGTTCGAATTCTTTTAAATTCCCAATGTAACTAGCATATTCAAACTCCTATACGTCTATGTGAGCGAAGTTCTGGAACCGACCATATTACGGAAAGTAGGGCACCGAAAACCATGAATACACCATCATTTAAGCTAAATTTTGCGTATTAAAATTACTTCATCTAGAATTTGTTAGATTCGGAATATAACTAGCATATTAAAGCTCAAGTCCATGTGGGGTAAATTATGGGGCTGAACATACTACAGACAATAGGGCACTGAAAACTGTGGTGGTTTATTAACACAATGCACCTTTCCAGTTTAGGTATGCCCTGCCCATCTCTAGCTAAACTCCACCCATACCACTCTCGAGTTGGGATCGATGGATTTCTGAACTACTAGACGATAAATCTCGAGAAAACTATACAGGTAAGCCGTGGAATATTTTGACACTAACTTGACTGGGTCCTGTTGCTGCCTATGGCAGCAACAGCGGCCAGTCAAATTACTTTCAAAATATTCAACAGCATTTTTTATTAAATAACAAAAACATACAATTCGTACAACGTGTCAGATTATTAAGCATTTAAGATGGACTAAATCGAGTCAGTCATGACGTCATTATTATGACGTTATCCTACGCGTCACTTAATTAATTACGATGTCATATGACGTAATATGATGGATAGACAACCTGAAAAAGGCCCATTAGCAAGTGGTATTAATTACCCTCGCTCCCTCAGAGGATGAGTGTATTGTATTCGGGTCTATGTGCGTTCGGGATGGCAAGGGTCTACAATCTATGATTGGCCTTGTTAAAATATGTGACCTATAAATACGGGTGCTCTCTTAATACAAGTGGTCCATATTGTGTGGACCAGGCATTAATAAGTGGTATTAGCCCTGTAATGCTCAATTTGCTCATGCCAATTTCAATAGAGAGATCCATTTCTAGGTATGCAACGCCTATTTCTAGCTAAGCTCCACCCCCTTTTTGTGTGTCGGAATTGATGTCTATATATACGCTGAATAATGAATTCCCAGACTTCCAATTTCAAGGTAACTAATTTGACTGGCTCCAACGAAAACCACGAATCGGCCTAAATTTGAGCCTAAATTATTTCATGATAAATAGTTTTAAATCTCCCTACTCCGTAAGCGTATGCCTATGCCTATCTAAACATATGGATGACATTCTGGGGCCGAACCCATTATGAGCGATATGCCAGGACATACCGACACCTATCTGAATGTGGTGAATGTGAACCAACCATATTATAATGGGGCCATACGGCGAATATGTAACTACCTACGATCAGATTACTTGATGGTAGAATTGTGCAAAAGCACTAGCTCATATTGAATTATATACATCCATATAGTAACAAAATTATTACAAATCGAAAACAGACATTCTGATAACGAATATAGTCAATTGTTGGCATTTGACAACTGTCCGTGGCTACTAAATTGACTATTACGAAATTACTACTTGCTAGAAAACTCAAGATTCATTAGCGTGTTCATATCGCTATCTAACCATATCGGTGAAATTATGTGGCCAAACCTATTGCAGACAGGTACTAGTAGGGCATTGAAAACCCGCAGATCTGCTAAAATTGAAACGAATTTACGTGATGAAATCGTATACTACGAAATTACTTCACGGTCGAATTTTTTTAAATTCCCAATATAACTATCGTATTCAAATCCCTCTACGTCTATGTGAGTGAATTTCTGGAGCCGACCATATTACATACAGACAAAAGCACGAAAAACCCAACATTTAAGTCAATTTTTGCTTAATAAAATTATTTCATCTATAATTTGTTAAATTCGGAATATACCTAGTATATTAAGGCTCAAGTCGATGTAGGTGAAATTATGGGGCTAAACATACTACAGACAATAGGGCACTGAAAACTGTGAATCACCGGAGATTTAGCAAATCTTCGGTATGAAATTGTGCACTACGAAATTACTTCATGGTAAAAAAAATGTTAACCTCAATCCATTACTTGACTAGCGTATTGATATACCTATCTAACTACATGGTTGAAATTCTGTGGCCGAATTTCCTGTAGACGTTCTTAACTTAGCACATGCATAGGCCTACATTTTCGGTTGATTTCTGTATTCAACAATCTGCTACAATATTATTGACAGCAGTTTTGACTGGAAATTTGGAACATTGGTGGTCTATCGAGAAATGTATCTCTTATGTAGGGGCCTATTGAGTAGCCATTGGCGTAGCGATTTCACGATCGACAGTGTTGCTTCTACAGTCTGCTACGGAGATAGACTGGGTCCTGGTCTGTCTGGTATCCGAAGTTGAGTCTGTGTAACAGTCTAGGCGTTGTGATAACGTTAGAAGATGACCGGTCATTACATTCGAGGTGTAGTTTCGCAGAAGCCAAGCCTTAATTTTAGATGGATCCATTATTGTTAGCGAACTCTGTCTACTTTTTCGCCCTCTACAATATTATTACGCATGTTTTTCTTTTGAAATTTACCACACACATAATACGCCTCAAGACTGTTTGTAACAAGTCTGTAATTTTTGCCCTATCCCGAATGCAACAAATGTGAATCATACTATAATACAATACGGGAAAGGTTAAACAGACATGGTACATCATCGTCGTCCTCATAATTTATTAACCCTGTATTACCTAGATTGAGTCAGGAATATGAAAAAAATATTTGGTTATTGAGTGCCTATTTGCAGGCCAATAGACGACTGTTTTGAAGAGTTACTATTGGAATGACTGGCTCAATTATCGAGCCAGTCATTTCAGTGGTGAATTTTCAAAAACGATCTTCTCTTGACCTGAAAATTAACATCCTCAAGATCACTGTAGAGGCCGGTTTTGGCGGCCTCCTCCTGAAAGGGTTAAAACACATTAAGAGAAGATGATAGGCTTACATGGGCAGTCGTTGTCGTTGCAATACTGAATACAGGTCTATGATAGTAACACGTATGTGGGTAGGGTGGGGTGGGCTACCAGTCAAAGTATTAACAAGATATTCATATAGTTGTCTTTATCTGAGATTTTGCAATTTCTGTGTTAAACATTCTAAAGGATTTTGTTAGAAAAACACACAATTGTGCCCAAGTAAGTCACATCTTTGTGGCGTTTGCTTGAAATGACTTCCATAGGCCTAACGTTAGTCAATCGGTCACTGAATCCGGATGGTATATTAATACATTAATACCGCGCTCGTGTTGGTATCGATGGATCTCTGAGCTTCTTGACTATCAATTTCCAGAAAACTATACAGGTAAGGTGTTGACTATTTTGAAACCAATTTGTCTGGGTGCTGTTGCTGCTTGTGGCAGTAACATCGCCCAGTAAAATTAGTTTCAAAATATTCACCAGCATGTTTTGTAAATAGCAAAGACACACAATTCGTACAACGTGTCGGACTATTAAGCATTTAACACGGACTAAATTGAGTCAGTCATGACGTCATGATTATGACGTCATCCTATACGTCACGTCATTGATTATGACATCATATGACGTAATATGATGGATAGACAACATGAAAATGCTAATTAGCAAGTGGTATTAATTATCCTCCCTCCGTCAGAGGACGAGTACATTGTATTCAGGGCAACAATCTATGATTGGCCTTGTTAAAATATGTGACCTATAAATATGGGTGGTCTCTTAATACAAGTGGTCCATATTGTGTGGGCCACGAATTACCAAGTGGTATTAGCCATGTAATGCTCAATTTGCTCATGACAATTTCAATAGAGAGATCCATTTCTAGGTATGCCACGCCTATTTCTAGCTAAGCTCCACCCTGTTTTGCGTGTTGGAATCGATGTGTATATCTATCCGCTGAATAATGAATTCCCAGGCTTCCAATTTCAAGGTAACAATACAGGTAAGCTGATGACTATTTTGAAACTAATTTAACTGGGTGCTTTTAAAGGTTTGCTGCCTCTGGCCGCAACAACGCCAGGTCAAATTAGTTTCAAAATATTCAACACGATGTTGATTAAACAGTAAAGACATACAATTCGTACACTTGCCGGACTATTCAATATTCATGACTGAGCTCGATACGCCATTCATTTACACATTTTGGATTGTGACATCAGCCTGTATATGAAGTAATTGATTATGACGTCATATCCTTCAGCTACAGATCGAACCCAGCCATTATCATAGAAAATGACTGTTGAATAAATAGCAAAGACATCAGCGTCTAGTCAAATTAGTTTCAAAATATTCAACAGCATGTTGATTAAATAGTAAAGACGTGCAAATCGCATACTTGACTGGCTATTCAATGTTCCTGGTGGAGCTAGATACGTCATTCATTACACATTTTGATTGTGACGTCCAGCTACATCTGACCTAAATAATTATGACGTCATATACAGAAAAATCCATTATCATAGAAAATGTCCCATGTCTAATTGCCGTCCAAGAGACCATCATGGTTTTTCATTTGCAATTTACTACTGGAATTATAGGATCGGTTATCCAACCAGTCATTCCAGTGGTAAACTTTCAAAACAAGTTCTCCGGCGAGTAGCTAATGCAAATGGACATTTCTCACGATCACCGCAAGAAGCCGTTTGTGGTCAGTTTGATAGAGTGCTAAAGTGGACATATAAGAGACGCGCGAGTGGGCGTATGCTTGAGTACTTTCATCTGCAGAAGGAATGATAACCATGTTTTGTACGCAGTCCTCCAGCAAAAGAAGCTTATTTAGAGTAGTTATTTGGAGTTCCGTTGGATGTTTATTAAAATAATTAAGCGGTCATCGCCGCGCAAACTCTATTACCGTCGGGCCAGAACAAATAAGAAAACTCCCCATGAATCACGCGCATGAAGATCATAATTATGAGATATCCAGCAATCTAAAAATAGAGCCGTGTCTTCGCGCCGAGAATTATTGGATCTCGAATCGATGGAGATCTCGCGAGACACAGCCCCACAATCCCCTGCGCAAAATGGCCGCGCCTATAGGCAATTCTAGGCAGCAATAAATAGAAGCGTGCACGCTGGAGCGGGCACGCAATCAGAGATTTAAAATGGGCTATACATTTCATTACTATTTATAGGTAGAATCAGAGATTTAAAATGGGCTATACATTTCATTACTATTTATAGGTAGAATCAGATATTTAAATTGCTTAAATGCTTAAATGTCCTTATCGCTGATATTGATCACATTGACCTTGAACAGAGCTTTTCTGGATCGAACAGCAAATCTTTCGCATGCAGATGTAAAGTTACCCGATTGGATACAATGCCGAGATAACAATAAGATTTTTCATTTTCGAATTGCGCGTTGAAGAACCTAAAGTTATGCTTCAGATGTCCATTTCTGTCAAAGACAATTGAGGAATCAAGTTTTAGCTACACCCTGCCCGTGTTTGGATCGATCGATCCCTGCATTCACTGAATCTCAATTTCGAGAAAATTATACAGGCAATCTGTTGAGTATTTTGAAACTAATTTGATTAGCTGTTGTTGCTACCTATGGAAGCAACAGCGCTAAGTCAAATTAGTTTCAAAATACTCAACAGACTTTATTAAATAGTAAAGATATACAATTCGTACAATAACATTTAGTCCGTCTTCGTTAAGCGTTCGTGACGAACATGTGTACGTCATTCATGACGTAAATGATTATGCCGTCACGTAGTTGAGTATAACATCATATGATTGATTGATCTTTGCTTTGTTGAGATTCACAATCAGATCCTTCTTTTTACAGCAATCGCTCCAGTTATTAGGGCAAGTTGTATGCCCTTGTGTTTGTGACAATATAGTAAGATCATATGCAAGAACTTGATATTATGCATAAAGATATGGCTACATGTCTCTTTAAACAATTTCAGGTAAGTCACATAAACATATGTTAAATAGAATGTGACAGAGCACAGAGCCCTGTTTCATGCCAAGAAAAGAGGAAAAACTGTTGTCCCTTTGCAAGATATTAACTGTCTGTTTGCTGCAAACCACCAGACACTGATTTCAATGGGATATTCCTATAGATGTGCGCAATATTCTGAAAACAAGTTGACCGAAAGTTGTTGGTGGCTTAGCCACCAACAACTTTCAGTCGAATTGTTGTGAAAATATTACGCACATTTAGAGTTAAATCTCGTGGAAAATGTACCCCGCAGAAATTCAGCAGACAGACATATTAAGAAAGTTGTCATGTATTCTCGCCTGCATCAAACGTACACTTAAAGATCACAACGAAAATGAGTTTTTAGTTTTAAAAATCACAGAAAATATATTTTTAATATTTTATGAATCTTAAAAATGTTGACAAATTTTCAGAACCTCTATCAATATTAAAACTTTTGTTAAAATTGTCGATTTTGACACCCTAAAAATTCGCGCACAATATGACGTCATCGCGTGAATCGTCTAGCCACGTGTTATTTCATAGAATAGATGGAGCGTCTGATAAAGTCATGACGAGAGACAGTCTGATTCAGGTATTAGTTTAATTGTGTTCTTTGTAAATATTATACATAGGTCTACTGTCCTTTATAACTCTGTAGGCCTAGTATTATTATTATTTATTATAACAAAACTAGTTTTCTCTTGCGTCTTATTAATATGGGTCGTGTCTGAATGAGCTGTTGTGAGCTATCAATATTCAACACCAATTTTATTTTAATTAAAATATACAAGATTATCATTTGGCGTGCTTTATCCCTACGGTACTCTGTTTGTGTTGGCCTTTAATATAAATTCGACCAAAAATTATGACGTAATAATGACGCAATAATACCAACAATCAGTACTTAGCAACAGTACATTGGCATTTCGTATTGCTGATAGACACGGAACAGAGGCACGCACTATTTCCGTTCTGATGTCCTCAGCTTTTATACCAGTGGCCAATCAGCCCGCAACCGTGACCTCCGTAGCACCAGTCAATAAGCCTGGCTCATCATCAGTCGACCCCGAGTCAGCTACAAACGGCAGCTTGCATGACTGGTCAGATGATGGCAGACATAAATTTGCGCTTTTGCTTCTTGTGACGGGGGTGGCGTGCATTATTGTCTCAACAGCCACTTCAAATTGGTTAGATCCGCAGCTAAATCTTGGTGGATTAATGATTACGTTTAACATGGCCGGTATTGGAATGTGGACAAATGAGACTCCTGCCCATGGTAACTATCTTCTACCACTGCTAATGCTGCTACTGCTAATCCTGCTACTACTACTACTACTACTACTACTACTACTACTACTACTACTGCTACTGCTACTGCTACTACTACTACTACTACAACTACTACTACTACTACTACTACTACTACTACTACTACTACTACTACTACTACTACTACTACTACTACTACAACTACTATTACTACTACTACTACTACTACTACTACTACTACTACTACTACTACTACTACTACTACTACTACTACTACTACTACTACTACTACTACTACTACTTCTACAACTACTACTACTACTACTACTACTACTACTACTACTACTACTACTACTACTACTACTACTACTACAACTACTACTACTACTACTACTACTACTACTACTACTACTACTACTACTACTACTACTACTACTACTACTACTACTACAATTACTACTACTGCTACTACTACTACTACTACAACTACTACTACTACTACTACTACTACTACTACTACTACTACTACTACTACTACTACTACTACTACTACACTACTACAACTACTACTACTACTACTACTACTACTACTACAACTACTACTACCACTACCACTACTACTACTACTACTACTACTACTACTACTACTACTACTACTACTACTACTACTACCGCTACCGCTACCGCTACCGCTACCGCTACCACTACCACTACCACTACTACTACAACTACTACTACTACTACTACTACTACTACTACTACAACTACTACTACTACTACTACTACTACTACTACTACTACTACTACTACTACTACTACTACTACTACTACTTCAACTACTACTACTACTACTACTACTACTACTACTACTACTACTACTACTACTACTACTACTACTACTACTACTACTACTACAACTACTACTACTACTACTACTACTACAACTACTACTACTACTACTACTACTACTACTACTACTACTACTACTACTACCACCACTACTACTACTGCTACTACTACTACTACTACTACTACTACTACTACTACTACTACTACTACTACTGCTACTACTACTACTGAAAAGTAATCGCTGTTATAAAGACTTCGTTCATGTAAACTGGGTATCTGGCATTGATACAATAAATGTTTCGGAGAGTTTTGTCCAAAAGTATTGCCAATATTGTTCATAAACGTTGTTTCTGAAATTTGTCAACTGGCACCAAACGTTTCTTACAAATTTTGATTAGCCATGTAAACCAACTCGTCAGTCGTTATCTGATTGGCTAGGGAAATAGATATGTTTAAAAATTTGGGAAACAGGACACCAAGGGTAACATACAATTCCCTTTCGGAAACTTTAGCATTTACACGAAAACAAACTACAGCGCGCTTAGGCTGCTTAATCAGAAATGTAAAAAATATGACAGATATACCGCCTGACAGATATACGGCCTGACAGATATACCAACAGACAGATATACCGCCTGACAGATATACTGCCTGACAGATATACCGACAAACAGATATACTGCCTGACAGATATACCGCCTGACAGATATACCGACAAACAGATATACCACCTGACAGATATATTGCATGACAGATATACTGGCTGACAGATATACTGCCTGACATATATTGTCAATCTAACTGGCTCCCCATTAGGTGAAGCAGAGCAGTCACTGCTCAATTTTGGTCTTACATTTGTCCCAACAACAAAACCTAAAGCAGGTTTGGATGCTCTTTTAGATAATGGCTGTATGGAAACATCTGAATTTAGTCACCGTATTAAGTTAGCAGACTTCTTTCGTAGCTCTAATAGTAACATTCCACCATTCATTGAAAAAACTGGCTGGGCGCCAAACGTAAAAATCCTGGACCCAGCGATCGGTGAAAGCATAGAACTCTTTTCAGAACGTGTTAAAAACTCTGCATTCCCTAATGATCAACCAAATTTACCCTATGAGGAACGCCAGGCCTTAATTGAATTGTCTAAAAACAGCGAAATTGTCATCAAACCTGCAGATAAAGGGTCGGCGACTGTAATAATGCTTAAAGATAACTATAAACGTGAAGCACAACGACAACTAAGTAACCCAAAGCATTACCAGAAACTAAACAACCCACTTTGGCAAAATAATTGCAGCAAATTTAATGAGATTCTTCAAAAATTGCTCAATAGCAAGAAGATCACCGAAAAGCAACATAAGTATCTCTTTGCTAAACTTGAGCCAAAACCACGGACTTTCTATCTTTTGCCAAAAATTCATAAACCCATAGATTCGTGGGTGGACCCAATGTCACCGCCCGGGCGACCTATAATCTCTGATTGTGGCTCGGAATCCTACAGAATCAGTGAATACATCGATTACCATCTACAGCCAATAGCAAATAGACACCCCAGCTTCTTGAAAAACTCAGAAGACTTCTTATCACAGGTCTCTGAGACCTGGATACCTCCAAATTCATTCTTGGTCACGCTTGACATCGATGCTATGTATACAAACATTGACATCGAGAAGGGTATTAATTCTATCCGTAAAGCATTCGTGAACTACCCAGACACCAACAGGCCAGACAAAGAAGTAATAGCTCTATTAGAGCTGAGTCTGAAAGGCAATGATTTTGAATTCGATGGCGAAATTTACCAACAAATTTGCGGCTGCGCGATGGGCAAGCGCTTTAGCCCATGTTTTGCCAATATTTACGTAGCAGAGTGGGGGGGGAGGAAGCGTTAGAAAAGTGTCCAAAACATCCCCTCATTTATCGCAGGTACCTTGATGACATTTTCATGATTTGGCAACACACAAAGGCAGAGTTTGATGACTTTTTCGAAATTCTGAACAATCACGATCCGAATATCAAATTAAAAGCAACCATTGACGAGATGTCTGTAGATTTCCTGGATGTAACTGTATATAAAGGTCTAAAGTATGAAACAACTGGCTACTTAGACTACAAAGTGTATTTCAAACCAACCGATTCGCATCAGCTATTGCACAAAAAATCTTTCCATCCACCGCATACTTTTAAAGGAATAGTAAAATCACAAATAATCCATTTTCACAGGAATTCGAGTGATAGGAAAAACTTTGAAGAAGCGTGCTCTACCCTATTCAAAGCCCTCAAACCACGAGGTTACTCCTCGCGATTCTTGCGCAAAATCAAATCTGAAACATTGGACGGCTTGGAAACCATTCCAGATAATGCCTCAAATCGTCGGCCTACAAAAATTTCTCACAATCGTCCGATTATAGGTGTAGGCGAATCTCGCAAATGCGGAAAGAAAAGGTGCAAGTTAGATGAATTTCTCCCAAACCAGAATACTTTCACGAGCTTTCAGAACAAAAGCAAGTTCCAACTTCAGTCTAATCTAGATTGTGACTCTGAAAATGTTATTTATCTAATTTCATGCAAATTGTGTCAAAAACAGTATGTCGGCGAAACCAAATGTCCATTAAGATGGCGGGCAACTCGACACCTCTCAGATATTAGGCTAGAGGAAGACACACATGTTTCCGAACATTTTAATCTTCCTGACCATTTAGCCCTTCGTGACTTTGAAATTATGCCGATTGAACAGCCACCCCTTTCAGATACGGCAGAAGAAACTGATAAACAAAGAAAACTTCGAGAATCGTTTTGGATTAAAGAACTCGAAACACAGTGGCCAAGGGGAATAAACTCGGACCCAGGCTTATCTGATCAACGTGACAAAATTCCATTCATTCTGACCTATAATCGGAAAAACGTTGAAATTTCGAAAATCTTGAAAGATGAGTATCAAAACCTACAAGAGAAACTGAAACAACCCTTTAACAAGCCTCCAGTAATTGCGTTTAAGAAAAATCCGAATCTACGTGACATCTTGGTAAAAGCAAAACTCAAATAGCTATCCATAATAGCCATCTCAATAATTCAACATTAACCCTTGCATGATGGCCAGCCAAAAACGGTCAATTTAGTGATCTTGGGCAATGTCCATTTGCCGGCGGGGATTGGAGTATTTTTGAAAATTTACCGCTGTAATGTCGTTCCAGTGGTATATTCTCGGGAATGACCTTGTCTGTGCCTGCAAATGTACATTAAATAAGTAAGCGCATATTTGGATTTTACTAAACAAATTTAACCAGTAAAGGGTTAACATTACTGCCATATGGCTTTCCTCAAACAAAATGACAAATCTCAGGCAGTAAGATAAACCAAAATATCTTAAATTTTTGAATTTCTTCAATTATTGAAGATTCTGAGCCAGTGCGTTGACAATATTGACTACTACTATTGCTGGTGCTACTTCTACTACTGTTACTACTACTACTACTACTACTACTACTACTACTACTACTACTACTACTACTACTACTACTACTCCTACTACTACTACTACTACTACTACTACTACTACTACTACTACTTCCACCTGCTACTGCAGATATACTGCCTGACAGATATACCGACAAACAGATATACTGCCAGACAGATATACCGCCTGACAGATATACCGACAAACAGATATACCACCTGACAGATATATTGCATGACAGATATACTGGCTGACAGATATACTGCCTGACATATATACCGCCTGACAGGTATAATGCCTGGCAGATATACTGCCTGACAAATATACCGACAGACAGGTATACCACCTGACGGGTATACCACCTGACAGATATACCGCCTGACAGATATACCATCTGGGAGGTATACTACCTGACAGATATTCTGCCTGACAGGTATACTGCCTGACAGGTATACCGCCTGACAGGTATACCACCTGTCAGGTATGCCGCCTGACAGATATACCGCCTGACAGGTATACCGCCTGACAGATATACCGCCTGTCAGGTATACCGCCTGACAGATATACCGCCTGACAGGTATACAGCCTGACAGATATGCTGCCTGACAGATATGCTGCCTGACAGGTATACCGCTGGACAGATATACCGCCTGACAGATAAGAGACAGACAGCTCATAGGTGTAACTAAAAAGGTTTCAGGAACAGAGTTTTCACAACATAATTTTGTGATATGCACTGGTAACGCTTGTTACTGGGCCGTTACTGAGACAATATCGGCCCAATATGGACCATTACTCAGCGCAATTGCATGATTGCCAGTTTGCAGTAATTGCTGGCTAACGTGGCTAAAATGATTAGATTATTTACAGTTTTACAATTGCCAATTTCTACCTAAAGTAGCTAAGATACCAATAATCTGTGACAACTTCACACTTGCCAGCAATTGCTAGCTAACATGTCTAAAATGCAAATGATTTACCTTGAATTAGACAATTGGTCATCAGAAATTACTAGCTGATCTTACTAAAATGCAAAGGACCTCTAAAACCAGACGATTGCCAGCAATTGTTAGCTAACGCGGCTAAGATTCAAACATCTATCAACGTTGACATAACAATCCAGAATCATATCTACAATTCTAAATATCTATCTGGAATTGCACGATTTCCAGCAATTGCCAGATGATGTGGCTAAGATGCAAAAGGCATACCTACAAGGTACAAAAGAACTACCTAGAATTACACGATTGCCAGCAATTGCTAGCTAAGGTGGCTAAGATGCAAAACATCTATCTATGCCTAAATGGCAATTCAGATTTGCTGGATGACATGGCTAAAATGCAAAAGATCTACCTAGAGTTGGACTAATGCCAACAATTGTTATCTAACATGGCTAAATGCAAAAATACATATCTACAAAATAATTTAAAATCTGCCTAGAATGCGGCGAACGACCATCATCAGAAATTGCTGGTTAATCTTGCTAAAATTCAAAAGACGTACATAGGACTGGACTATTGCCAGCAATTCACCTTTCTAGAGGATCCCTCAATCATCTGACCACGTGTGACGTCATAATCAGATCAGCGCGTGTATGATGACGTCACAATCATAACGTTACAAAGGGTTCATATAGACCGTCATCAAATCTCAGAGTCCGACACGTTGTATAAATTGTATGTCTTTGTTGTAATTCTTTACTATTTGATAAACATGCTGTTGAATATTTTTTAAATAATTTGACTGGGCGCTGATGCTGCCTTAGGCAGCAACAGCACCCAGTCAAATTAGTTTTAAAATATTCAACAGCTTACTTGTGTGGTTTTTTTTAGAAATTGATAGTCAGTGTGTTCAAAGATCGATCGATCACAACACGAGCGAGATGTGGGTGGAGTTTAGCTAGGGATGGGCGGGGCATAGTTAAAAATGGAAAGGTCAATTGCAAGTTAACATGGGTAAAACCGTAAGATGCAATACATCTATTTGTGCTGAAATAACAATCGAGAATTTCTGGATAACGCCACACTAACTACATGTTTACGCTACATACAATGCATGCATGAGTGTATTTACTGTATGGGGAAAACAAGAGCGCGAACTAGCTAGTCAGAAATAATGGCTACCCAGCAGGCACATGGCGTTGTTTCAACGTTGAATCCACGTTGACGTGATTTCAACACGGATTCAACGTTGAAACAACGGCATGTGCCTGCTGGGTAAAGCGGATAAATTGGCTAATGTAGAATTAGTCCAGTCAATCTAGGCCAAAAATATTTTAACCCGGAACAAATTGCAACAGAATTTTTTTACCTCGCCCAGTGTATAGGGGGCCATCATGTACAACATATCAAAAGTCCTCCAAAATTCCAATAGGGGAAAGGGTAAAATTTGCATAATTATTACCAGATTTGGGCCATTTCACCTGAAAAATCCATTTTTCTTTATTTCTTTAAAACCGGTATGTAATATATGTGTGACTGGGTATTTTTGGACTTTTTTAGTAATAAATGAATACGATTGACATATTCTCCACAAATTAAATGTATTGTGTTATGCCACTTGCATGAATTTACCTAATACCATCATTGATATTGATACAATATATATTATATTTTATTATGTCACGGTATTGTGTGTTTCTAAGCTAAGCTAAGATGAAATAGTATGGCATAGGTACCTGGTTTCTACTAATTTCATCTTGCATCAATTATCCAAGTCATCTTCCTCAATGAGCGTTATTGAATTCGAGCAACTGAGACCCTTACAGTCTTCGCAGGCGGATGTGCAGCTGAGCCCATGTTTTCTACAGGTGCATCTCTTTGATTCACAGCCAGTTTTGCAGCTGCATCTAAATGAATACAGTAAATCGTCAGGTGCTGCCAGCATGTCAGTCTTAACAGGCAGCATTTGGTGGTTGAGAACTTTCCAGCCCCATTCTGTTGGATCCATATCTCCAGCATCTCCTCTCCAAACTTGAATTTTGTAGTACACGCGAAGACTGTGAAACTTTGCGGATGCGGGTGTTGGTGGTAAATCTCGTGCTTCAACATACTTGGAACTTTTTGCAACCTTCTCCCTGAATCGCTTGTACCGCAAAGCAACTAGACTATCCATTGAAGTGCCATTGTATAGAATAAGCATTGCCTTCTCACCTGCTTTTATCACGTCATCTTTATTCGCATTACTCATTGTAAACACTTCAGCAATTTGAGAGAGTTCTTTGCAGCACTGGATTTTGCTAAGGGATGCAGATTTTCCAATTCCATAAAGCCTAGATGTTGAGTCACAGCCAAGGATAGCATGGATAAATAACAGCTGTGAGCACAAACAGAACCAGAGTTTTTCCTTTGCCATTTTGATATTCCACAGTCGGGGTTTCTTTGCATTTTGCTTTGGCTCTGGTCTGAAAAATAGCTGACAGCCATTCATATCAGTATGGTATAGAAGCAACACCAGTAGGTCGGTATCGTCTCCAACAAGAGCAGTATTTGTTGACTTTGAAGCCAAGATAGCCGTTTGCGTAATTAAGACATCAGCATCACTGCTTGCCTTTATCGTTAAGCATCCAGCCTGTTCGAGAGATGAACTTAAGATTGATATGAACCGATGTTTGTTCTGCTTGTTACTAAGAAAATCAGGCTTACTCAGAGTTACAACTGTTTGCGGAGTCAGTACAACAGTTGCGCCTGATCCACGAGTTCGCCTCTTATGTGTTACATCTTTTATGTCTGGGCCTTGGTCATAACCATCAAAAACTACTGTAGCCTTTCCATATTTGCTTATGCAATATTTTACATATCTTTGACAAACATTTGCAAATGTCTCTCCATGCTGCCATGGAACACGGTGTAATAGAGCTCCTCCATCAAGCACAGAATATGGAAGGACTGCATCTTCATTTTGAATTAATTTCCACAATGCATCAGCAAGTGCCGGCTTATTTGCTTCCCATGGAAGAGATGAATTATCAAAGAGTGTGGGCGGATGAGTGCACAACTCATACTCAAAATAAGATGCTGGATTCCCTTTTGATCCATTTGTAGCAATTAAACTGAGTCTTTGAAATAGGAGTTGTGGATCGATTTGTACACATTCATCATCAATCTTGAGAGATGTTTTGGATGCTACGGTAATAGCTTGTCTCTTTCTCTGGAACGAAATGCTTGATACACACTGGCCACACATCGAATTAATAATTGATTCTCCAATATCTTTAGCATCGTCAACATTGACTGATTCATGTGCAGACAATCCACTAACAAGTCCTCTAAGAGAAGGGTCTGGTCCAAATGGATTCAGTTCACTAAGGATTTTGAGAATTTTGTAAGTATCATCCATATCACGCTTTATTCGAGATTGTGTGGAATCTTTGTGTTGTTCACTTGAATCACAGTTTACCCCAGAGAGCTCTTGCATTGCATTACACACATCTGCACATGCGGGCATAGAAACAACCAAACAAGACGCTGAAGTTCTGTCATTCCACGACCTCGTGTTAGACCACCACTTGACTTTACACTTCTCATAAGGACCTGCTCAATAACTAGATCAGTAGATAACCCTGCCCAATACCTATCACTTCGATGCATGACATGATGACCATTGAGGAAGCTGGTGTGTATATCTGGATGACTTTCAGGTATTTCTAACATCTTTTGTAAATATACATATGCAGACTTGGCGTACAGATTATGCCCAGCGGCTGCAAAATATGGAAGCATCTCACGAACTGTCTGAAGGTGCATGTTCCAATCACCAGTTCGTTCTGCCTTAATGAATTTGTGCAGAATGTCAACCAACTCCATATACAAAAGCCAGAGTCGTGCAGTCCTCTTATCTTTCATGACCACCTTCTCTGAGTCTAGTTTGTCCTTGACATCATGTAATGCATTTTCCGAGGACAATCTTGTAGCTACATACGGATTTTTGATAATGTCATCATAGAGCTCTCCAACTTTAACCAGACTTTTATTTAAGGAACTTTCAATCGTTTCATGTCCTGCAACATTATCATCATTGTCAAATAATTCTTTTGAATGCATTGCAGCGGAATATTCTACTGTGTCAACTTCAGCATCTGCAATTGTAGGTAGTGGTAGATTGTACAACCATGAGGTGTCCTCGAACTGCTCGAGAAATTGCCTTTCCACTAAGAATGTGTTTGACAGCATTCTCAGCGTAGACTACCTCTAGAATAGGCGCAAGACCGCTTCCTGCCATTAAGTGACCAATGCAGCCAAGGAAGCTCATCTCCATATGAAGACCTCCGAGTCTTAGAATAATTTGCTTTAATGGACTCCAGCTCAGCTCAATCTCTATGATAGTCATAGCTTTCCAAAATAAGGGCTGATCAAATGTAATCACGGGTGCAACATGGTATCGGTTTGCCTGTTCACAAACATAAGTCAAAGTGGAAAAGATGCAGGTCATGTTACTTGGCTCTAGATCTATCATCGGAAGGAAAATAACAGACGATTTACCTGGATAAACTCCTTGGTGAACAGTTTGCATCATGCCAGATCATGACTGTCTCCTTGAACGCAGAAACAAAGAGAAATCCCAGAGGATGTCAATGTCAGCTGTTGGGTCTGTTTGTTCCATCGCAGTTAACTCCTTAAAGGTCAATGGGAAGTTCCTGGTATGCTGAGACTCAAAGTTCCTGATACAGATCTTGCCAACTTGCTTGATATCTTCAGATGTTACATTTATCCTTGGAATAAGTTTGCACGAATGTTTCCTGGTGTAACAGATGCAATGATTCCCATTCCATGAAATGTATTATGCCCATCTATTGTGCAAATATTGTGATCCACATTGTCGGCAACAAACTGAATGAACTCGCCTGATAATGGCTGTGGTAGATCTCCACCATGAAGTGATGCACTGCGCTCAAACCTCTGTATCTCCGCGTATGAACATCCAAATCCGTGCTTGTACAAGGTGTCAACAATAAATCTAGATCCAAATTTATGGTGCATCTCACATGACAGCCCGAACTGCAAAGGGGCCAAAATAACTCTAGGACGAGTTCCTTGCATAATAGCCTGTCCAACTGATGCCTGTTTCATTTCTGTGTCTTTTCCAGTAAACAAAATCCGCAATAATTCCCGCAGTGTCTGTGGTAAATAATTCAATGCCTTTACTGGGTCGCTCATTTGCTCCCTTGATGGATAGCTTTCAGATGATGTGCATGAATCAATTAACTTAATATCGTGTCTAAGCAGTTTGGCAGCTGTCTGGATGATTAGCATGCTCTCTGATTTGGAATCCTTTCTCTTCTGTTCCTTATAGAAGTCGGTCAAAATAGTAGATGCTTTAGAACGAAAGGTAACAACGTTTGGCTTACCATTCACAGTGCTAATAAATATTTCATCGCCATAATTATCTTTTATTTTATCCTGCATGTATTTTGTACTGTATGCTTTATTCTCTTTATCATCGAGATACTCTTGCATTTTATTAACGAGGTCGTGCAGGGTCAGCTGCTCATCATCATTATTTTCAAGAAATGCCATTGTCGCACTAAATGCTCTTACTCTGTCCAAGTCTTCTGGCCTTCCATGTTTTTGGGATGAGCAAGATGAGTGCAGCTGAGGGATATTTTTCATGGTTCGAAAATTTACGCTGCAGCTTTGATGGTATACTGCATTGACAACGCATAAATCCGGCGTGAAGGCAAGCCGCCCAGCTACAAGTTTGTCCCATTCGTCTTTTCTCTGCTCACAGGCCTCGGCGATACTACATTGAAAGTCATGAGTACTTATTGGATAAATATCATAGCCACGTTTCTTTCCATCTTGAATTTTTGCAGGGTATCCTCATAGCAAACAATGTTCACTAAAATTGAATGTTGAACTTTCTGAACGGAGTGTTTGCATGGGTGGCGGAGATTGTTCAATTTTCTCTGCGTCACGGGCAATCCGCTTGGGATCAATGAACTCCCGTCGACATTTTACATGAACCCTCTGTCCTACTTCAGCTATGACATCGCTTTCACGGATTCTGCTAGCATTGTTAATACCGTCACAGCCTTTAACTCGAAGCTTAACAGGTTGTGAGCCATTTTCTAGGCTCTGGTTACAAATAACGCATGTATCTAAATCCATGTCCATATTCTGATTGAATTGTATAGATATTTATTCAAATTGTGAGATAAAAGTGAAAATTAAAATGCAATTTATTTTAGATAAAATTTTAAAAGCGAAAAACAAAATTAAACTTACTTTAAATATAATTTTTTTAATTACCCCGGCCCTGTGCATACAACCATATTTAATCTGTGGTTTGGAGAATTTGTACAAGTGGTTCAAGGCAATATTGCCAATTGCTTACTGTCTTCCGTGACCATGAAATTCAGAGCTTAGACAACATTTCTACTTCGTTTATTTGCGGAATGAAGCAGGTAAGGGAAGTTTCATTATTCGGATAATGGCGCTAGCTAAATATGCGAATTTACCTACTTTCCCATCGAGGGATTTTTGAGGACTTTTGATATGTGACACCTGGCAGTCCCATGAATGCCGCAGAAAAGAAATAAATTCTGTTGCAATTTGTTCTAGGTTAATTTGTAGTTTTACTGGACTAAATAGATAGTATTACCAGCAACGATGTCTAAATTGGTTAACGAATTTGCGACCTGCGTACAACTGCATTGTTGCAAGCACTGGCTAAAAAGACTAATGCAGAAAAGATCTCTACAACAGCAGCAACGTGCCAGAAATAAATCTCATAGATAGGCTTTACAACAAGTTTTGAGAATTTAGCAAAAGGCCATAACTCTGGAACATAAGAACTTTGGCTCTTTGGCTCAAATCTTATTTATATGGCAAATTTGGTATTAATTCACTAACAACTACTCGTAAATAGTGAAATGTGCCGGAAATATATCTTCTCTATAGGTTTCAATACAATTTTAGAAAATTCAAAGAAGTCTAAAACCATGGCTTATGAAGGCGTGGCCACTTAATATTCATAATTCCCAGCGATATTGACAAGGGGAACATTTCTGCAAATTCTGGTTTATTTCATCAACGGATGGCAGAATGTGCCACAACTGTTAACAGACAGTCAGACAGACAGACAACGGACGGACGAATCATAATTGCATAACCTCCACAAGTGACCTAAAAGCTGATGCGAATGATTTCACACCAGGTATTTGTGTACAATTTTTGCCATACTGTTAAATTGTACCCACATTTGAGGCAAATCATGCCTGCCTGCCTGCCTGCTTGTGTGTCTCCATGCCCGTCTATCTGTTCGTTATTGTGTTTGCGCGT
>CM067366.1:44720996-44900165 GCA_034401795.1 Chaetoderma sp. LZ-2023a
ATGTCACGCAGTTAATTAATGACGGCATATGATTGATGGATAAACTGGAATTATTCATTGAAACCCATCGCATTTGTCGGCTTAACAGAGGTGTGGGTCGGAGTTTAAACATCAAGGATACATGCGGTGCGCGATATACCTCTTATTTGTTCCGTATAACTGTATTAAACAATCCTATATTTTATCTGAGTGTTGTATATAGTATCTTACAATAAAGATAATCGGTTAATATTTAGCTGATTCATGACCTTTGGGCATATTTCTGGCTTAGCAGTCGTTGAATGTCTCTCGACTATCAAGCCTAAAACCACAGACATCCGGAAACTCGCATAGTTTTAAACGATTTTGTGATTTTGTCAACCCAATATTACAGATAAAGTGTCAGATTGTATCATTCAGTTCCTTGTTTGCGTTATAGCTGGTAATCGATTTGGAAACTGTGTCGCTGACTGCTGCTGGAGCCTTTAAGACAACAACAACATCTTTATGTATCATGTTTTGTTTTCAAAATTAATGCATGTTCTTTCAAAGCTGTGTTAGTTGAATGGTTAATATTAGGTGCGCATTCTTATATATTAAGGTGTTCTTATGGCCTGTTAATCCTTTAACCCGTTTCCTAAAATTCGGCATTTCTTCGAGAAATTGTTCATTTGCAGACCGAGAGAAGACTATTTTTGAAAATTTATAACTGGAGTGACTGGCTCGGCTATCGAGCCAGTCATTCCAGGTATACAATTTCAAAAATAGTCTCCTCTTGGTCTGCAGATGGACATTTCTCAAGACAACTGCAGAAGCCTCTGTTTGGCCGACTCGTGGGTTTAAGGGTTACGCATAACTCAAATTTCTCAAAATAAAGAAAACAACTATACAGCCTTTGAATATTTTAAAAATAATTTGATTGGAACCTGCTGTCGCTAGCAACAGCTCCCAATCACAATATTTTCAAAGAATATTCCTTACATCACGAAGAATTTGTTATTTCGTGTCGGCAAATGATACTGAGCAGAAAAAAGGAATTCAGTAATAGCAACGAATTAAAACAGAAAATATGACTTATTACTGGTATTGAATTCATGCGTGAATCCTGACAATTGTGTTGCTTTTGTATGACACAATCGTGAGAGGATATTCGCTTATATGATTATATCATCTTTCCCGGATGCGAAGACAAATGGGTTTTTTATTGACTCAAAGACTTAATTGTGCACATTCACAGCCCAATGCTTGAAGATATAATTGTCAAAATGGTCTTCTTTTAGAGGCTTAAATTATGGGCCTAGATGTAAAGAAACGAAATAAATCTTAACATATGATGATTTCATTACGTTTAAATTAATATAATTTATTAAAGCGATGCTAATCTCATCTCAAATGTTATACTGCGCCGATAGATTATGGTTTATAGATTCCAGATCATTCATATCCTGTCACATTTCCGTTTTTGTATCACAATTATCTGCTTTGTAATAGAGCGTAAATGTTGAACAGTGATCGCCACCATTTTGTCTCCTCAATGGGATAGTGTGTGATGTCATGTAAGTGCCAATGCATTACATTCTTTATTATGTAATATTCATCTCGTTGAATATTTTGAAACTATGGCAGCAACAACTTCCAGTCAAATTAGTTTCAAAACACCTGAATTTATATCAAGAGTTCAGATTAGTTATCCTTTAAGTTGTGAAATTGAATTAAAGACACGAGTTCCTAATTCAACTTCGCAATTAAAAACTTATAATAATTTGTACGGAATGAACTCGTCATATGTTAAGGTTTATTTCGTTTCATTACGTTGAGGTACACCAATTAAGCCTCTAAGCGTACACAATTTAAACAATTTTATTTTCACGCAGTTTGCTGTGAATGTGCACCTTTAATTTGATCCATTTCCACTCATGTCATCCACCATCCTAGCATTATAAGCACCGCACATATTTTGATGCGTGATGGAATCGGTTTGACGCTTTAAAAGAATAATTCCCAGGATCAAAATTTTAAGGTAACTATACAGCTGGGTTGTTGAGTATTTTGAAACTAAGTTGATTCCGGGATGTTGCTGCCATACATCTCCCAGTGAAATTAGTTTCAAAATATAGAACGTTTACTAAATGGTAAATTCACCTAGCAATACAATTCGTGAGCTTTCCTGAACAGATTTCTTTCTATTTTCCTAAAGGAGCTAAGTCGTCTTGATTGTGACGTCAGGTAATGTATCACGTATTTGATTATGACGTCAGATACTTGAGTGACAGTTCGGATCCCACTATTGCTTTTGCATCATAGTACAAATACAAACCTTTGATAAACCCTTACCACACTGATGTCAAAATTTTGAATTTTCAAATAAAATTAAAAGATGGGCTGGTGTTCATTTTAAAACAAATTTGGTGGACGATGTTGCTGTCGTAGAATGATAGAATATTGACATCAGAGTGGTACGGGTTAGCGCTGAGAATCTCGTGTAATCTTGGCGAACAAGCCTGAAACCAAAAACCTCAATCCCTACAAAATAATGTCATCCGAATTCCACTTATAAATTGAGATGAATTTCGGGTCAACAAGCTGGTTTCAACCATCTTGTGTAGGCCTACCGCGAATCAACAAGTTGGTTAGAAAAACAAATGTTGGCTGACAAATGTAGAACATATGTTTATTTTCACCCAACATTTTCTCACAACTTTTTGAGGCATAAAGTTGCTACTTTATCATGCGACAGACTGGTTAGAAGTTGGAACCAACACTCTGATCCAATTTTTCTAGATGTAATCAATCTCCTATCCCCAGTTTTATTTGAATTATTACTGGTTTCATCTATTATCTGCCACGCATCTGTAAGGACCACTTACGGTTGGAGCCATAAGATTGCTGTTCAGACCAGTTGCCGTATACCAAGGACTCTTGTAGCCCAGAACGCGATTTCGGCCTACTTTGTCAAATAACTTATATATGAAGCGAATACGTGGCTTTTGTCATCACGTTTTAGTTGGGACTCGCGGCTAGTATAAGTCGGTCTGCCTGCCTGCCTGCCTGCCTGCCTGCCTGCCTGCCTGCCTGCCTGCCTGCCTGCCTGCCTGCCTGCCTGCCTGCCTGCCTGCCTGCCTGTCTGTCTGTCTGTCTGTCTGTCGGTCTGTCTGTCTGTCTGTCTGTCTGCCTGCCTGCCTGCCTGCCTGCCTGTCTGTCTGTCTGTCTGTCTGTCTGTCTGTCTGTCTGTCTGTCTGTCTGTCTGTCTGTCTGTCTGTCTGTCTTGTCATCCATCTTGCCGTCCTTCCGCCCGCCTGCCCGCCTGCCCGCCGCCAGTCAGCCGGTCAGTCGGTCGGTTGATCGATTGGTCTGTCGGTCTAGTTTTTGACATCTGACTAAGCTGCCTTTGTCGCAACTATGGGGCGCTTGCACTTGCAAATGACTAACGTACCACAATGTGCCCATTAGAAAGACAGATCTTTATAAAAAAAACCCGAGTTTTCTTCGAAGAATAATTTCGTAATATATTTGAAACCACCTGATAAACTTGTTTCAACACTTTCATAACTGCACTCCCAATGCTGCTATTTAAAAGCAAATATATATATTAATTTAACTGGAAGCTGTTGCTGCACCAGAGAGCAACAGTTTCCAGTCAAATTAATTTCAAAATATTCAACAATAAATTGGCCGTATCTGGTTGATAGGTGTGAAGTTGGTGTAAATGATGTTTTACTTGTTGACTTGACATTGTTTATGTCAACATCAATTTTGCATGCCACGACGTTATGGCGATAATGCACTTAATAAACGTACTTCAACTGTTATATAAACTACAAGTTTAAAAAAATCAGTCTCAAGTTGAAATTCTATCATAACAATATTAGTTACATAAATCTTTAGCGGAATTACAGGCATGTATAGTGCCTTGTATGTCCTATGCACTCCCAGAATTCCCCCAATCGTAACGAGGAAATGGTTGTGTAGTTCTGGGTATACATCACCCGATTACGACAAGTAATTTGTGTTAAACTGGTGATGTATGACCTTATACTGACAGAAAATTGGCGTTAGTCTACCGATCAGTACCGATTAAAAAAACGAATCGGGAGTCAGCGAGGTCAGGGATGATCGGGTGGCGTATGGCCTACCCGATCCATCGTACTGACATACAACCACTCACATAGCTACGCTGTTCGAAACGGGAACGTAGTGGGAGGGCGACGATCGTGCAATAGGACGATGACCCGATCCGACTCGATTGTCCTGTCTTGATATGCATGATCGCCCCAGAGTTGAACCTGGCAAATTAAATTATCGGCGTTCATGCAAATAATCAAGGATTTACATTTTCTCACGTGACAACCATCACTATTTCAAGATGGCACACGCGTCTGAATTATACCTTCTTTATTTAGCCTGCCTTTTGTTGTTGTTGTTGTTGTTGTTGTTGTTGTTGTTGTTGTTGTTGTTGTTGTTGTTGAGCTTAGATCTTACACTGGTAATCAACGGGAAATTAATTAGAGGTGTACTCCTCCAAGATAATTCCACGTGGTTCACACTTTTCTCGTTAGGGGGCGCGTGGTTTATAGTTTGGTTCAGACCAAGAAAAGACAATTTTTTGAAATTTACTAGCGAAATTTACGAAAATAACATTCTCTCGTCAGGCCAAGGGAAGAATATTTTTGAAAATTTACGACTGGAGTGCCTAGCTCGCCGGATCGGATACCAAGCCAGTAATTCCAGTGATACATTTTACTCTCCTCTTGGACTGCAAATGCACATTAATCAAGACGACTGCAACTCTGTAGCTTAGATGGTACCGAATTGCCTCTTCGTTGCGGTACGTAGCCCATAGAACATATCCGAATAATTCTTTTGGTTTAAAATATTAACATCCTCGGACGATGCAATCTTCCCAGGAGCTTACCATAGCTATGTAGAATGTACGTGGTCTGAGTGCAACATCAAAGAGGCACACCTTAGGTGCAGACTGTGAACACTATAACATCGAAATTGCATGCATTCAAGAGACTAAAATAGCTAAACACTCAGAGCAGCAACTACACAGGCCATAAGCTAATGCTCGTGGAGCGAAAACAGGCCACATACCAGGGCTTAGGCTTCATAATCGGACCAAGGGTCTTGGATCATGTCATTAGTTTTGGATAGGTCAGTGATCGCATTGCATTCATCGACCTGGATATACCCACGCGAAAACACACCACCACTAAGTGTCGAATTCTCAACGCATACGGCCCAACTATCGAAAAAGCCAAAGAGAATCCAGCAATATTAGATTCCTTCTATGCAGAACTGAGCTCCGCTATTACAATCCCAGCTAGATGGCAACTGTTCATGTGTGGAGATTTCAACTCCAAGCTGGGTAAACTCGGAATTGCGGACAAAAGTTCAGGACTTAGCTTATGCATGTGATCCCCTGGAGAGGGCATGCGCAACAGCAATGGAGATGCACTGGTGGCATTCCTTAGTTCCAATGGCCTATTTGTCACAAATACGGCTTTCCAACACCCATGCCATCACCGGACAACATGGACTGGACACATTACTGATCGCAAAGCCCCAAAAGGTTCTAAGGCTACAACAGCTGTCTTCAACCAAATAGAGTTCATACTATGCAAGACAGAAGCAAAGCACTTACTCCGGAACGCACGTTCATATGGAGGCACAGACCTCAATTCTGACCATAAGCTAGTCATTACACGCCTTCAGATGAACGATCTCTACTTAAAATATAAACACCATACCAGGCAAGAGGGTAGAGTCTCCTACAACCTACCCAAGCTCATCAACAACACTGACACTCAAATGTCATACAAAGAAGCCCTCTGGGAGCAGATAACTAACATCGATGTCAGCTCCGATCCAAATGAAGCCCTAACCAAAATACTGAAATCTATGGAATCGTCCGCTACCAGCACCATAGGTGTTTTTAAAAAACAACCAAACTAGGTATACTGACGACCCTCTAGTAGTAAAACTGTCAGCAGAGCAGAAAGCATTATGGCTGTGCATCTATCAAACTGGCCGAAGTGAAGACCGCACCAAACTATGCCGGGAGCACAATATTATTCTGTGCCACATTAGCGAATGCTTAAAAGATCTTACTATTCAACATGCAGACTCCCGAGCAGGTGAAATCACTGCCAGGGATGACTGTGACAAAATGTTTCGGGCAGCCCGAGCCCTGAGAGTTACTGACTACATACCACCACTCATTGTACACAACTCTGAAGGACACTTTATCGGGACTGACCAGGGAAAAGCTGAGGCGATCCGAGATTGGTTCAAGGAACAGTTCACCAAAAACAACGATGAGCCCTTGGACCCGTTCTCAGGAGACACCCAGGCCATTACTAACACCAATTAAAACAGCAGAAGTTGAGAAGGCACTTAAAGCCCTGAACAATGGATGTGCATCTGGACCTAATGGCATGAGCCATTGGCATGAGCAATGAACTATTCAAATATGCAAGTGACATTATCTCAAAACTAATCACGCACCTAGTCAATTGGGCTTTTATGCACCACCTTCCCATCGATGCTGTGGCCAAGGCATCCTTATTGCTCTACCCAAGCCCAAGAAGCCACCTGGGCCCCAGCCAATCTGCGACACATTATGCTCCTCAACAGCATATGGAAAATTCTATCCAATGTTACTCTATGCCGCATCCGAGACAAGACCGATTGCTTCACCGGATCATGTCAATGTGGCTTCAAACATGGACGCAGCTGCGCAGACATTGTATGGGCTCAACGCATGCTTGTGTCGGTAGTCATGTCCAAACACTGGGACTTCCATAAAATTGGCATTGGCATTCGACACAATTAAACGCTCAAAGATCCTAGATGTACTACGCCAGGCCAGTTGCAATGAAGATGAGCTAAGACTAGTGAGACTACTGCTTGCAGACACCAAGCTGAGAATACGGGTCAAGTCAGTGAAGTCTGTAGAGTTTGAGACATCAATTGGCTCCCCACACGCAGATGGTTTATCTCCGGTACTTTTCACCTGCTACCTTGCCGCATTTAAATATCTGTGCAGGAAAGTTCCACCAGACCACCCCCCCCCCCCCCCACCTCCCACCCCCACCCCCACCCCAGTGGCAATACTTGGCATGCCGCAAGAGATGGGATATGCCGACGATGTGGACTTCATAGTCGAGGAAAAGAAACCCCTTAACGAATTTCTCCCAATAGCTGCAAGCAAACTAAAAATTGAGAATCTCTTTATGAATGAATCCAAAACAGAGTTCACCAACATGTACCTATTGACAAAGCATAAAACTATAGAAAATGATGACCCACTTCGTGGAGGCGAACCATGGAGGAAAAGTAAAATCCTGGGCTCACTGCTTTGCAGTACTGCTGACATTTCTGCACGCTGCATTATGGAGAACATAGCTTTCCAGTCCTTCTGGAAGCTATGGATTCGTAGATCAACGATGCCCTTGATAAAGAGACTGCGTTTATACAATGCAACCTGCGTATCCTTGATGCTGTATACTGTAAGAGCTGGGCAGCTCCAAAGGCAGCTCTAGACAAACTCGATGCCTGCCACCGCAAACACCTACACACCATCACTGGACAGCGATGGCCAGGCAGCATAATTTCCAACGATGCACTATACAAGATGTGTAATATGTCGCTGCTGTCTGTAAAAGGTGCCCAGCAAAGATGGTGCATGTTTGGCCATGTGCTAAGGATGCCAGAAGAGACACCAGCACAGAGAATCTTGAGATTCGGAGGCAGCAAATACAGAGCCAGGAGAGGACGTCAGTGCATAAATCTGCTAAGTGTGCTACGAGGTGACCTCAAGAAAGCGGGATTAGGTACACTCAAGTCAAGAATGGACCTGAGGAAGCTAAGGATTTTCGCTGAGGACAAGACGCAGTGGGCAAAAGCGAAGAAGGACTGATCGCAGCTGTAGAATGTTTCTACTACTACAGCTGCAGAATACAGTAATCATACATACTATTCATGCTCATGCACATCTTGCATCTGACCTGTCTATGACGGCTTATATTTCCTGGTACCTTGGAATCCCCAAATGATGTAACGTGATGATGCTGTAATAAATATTCACCATTGAGAAATTAACGCTTTGATTTCAAATGCACAGTGTTGAAGTCCATATCCCAATATTTTCCAAGTACTTAATATTATACAATATCGTATTCAGCGGATCTAAGGGTAGCTAATCCTAGAATCCAATATTCACATATGCCCACCAACTGAAGTCAAATATCCGGTGCATTTAACTAGCTGTGCTCCATCAACAGCCACTCTATACTATATACAAACCAAACTCTTCTCACTAGGTGAATACTCATGACAAATCCTCATTCACAAGAATATATACAAAACAAACACAACAACACTATTCCACTCCCTGCCCAATGAATATAACAATAACAGCAAATACATGTAAAGTAATGTATAACTAAACCAGATTGCAGATGCAGCTGCATGTGTCAGCGTAGCTTCCGTTGTATGCATAACCCCAAGGATGGCTCACGTGGCATGGATTACATCAGCCTCATGTTCTTCTCATGCGTAGGTGCATACACACCATGCTGCATCGGCCATGGAGGAGGCTCACTTGGCGTGGATTTCATCACCCTCAGACCAGAGAGTCGAAGTGTAACCTAGTGTTGTGCAACTCAACCTATGAATAACTACAACAATGAAAACACAATCATAACAAAACAAATACGAGTTACTATTATACAGCTATGTACATAAATGAAAGGAATGAAGTGCCGATGCTCAGATGGAACATGCACGGATGAACATTCTTAGGGTAATGCCCTCATACATACTATATCTATCGGGTATAGTTACAAATCGACATCTCTAAAATGTGTTGAACTAGATGGCTCATCGAATGAAATTCTGGGAATGTGCAGCATGGCACTCACTGAAACCAAGAGTGGGATGCCACAATTCGGGCGGCTGCCCACTCATGTTGGTTCGTCGATTAGCCCGCCCGGGTGGATCAGTTCCCATGGCATACAAGTAGTGCACTGCTCATCCCGACCAATGTCTTCTGGACAGGAAGATGTCCTCTTCGTGCAGCATTGCTTGGCTTTCAGCCAGACATCGCACCGATATAAAACATATAAAACAAGGATTAATAAAATACATGTAATAACAATGGTGATAATAGTGACATGACGACTACCTATCTCATTGATACCGGTAGTGTCGATATCCAACTCCGATATTGGTGCCAAATTGACCAATTTAACCTTTTGTAAATGGTCCCACTTCACATTCTTAAGAGCCTGGACTATGCGTGACTGATTGAGCACATCAGATATTTCAATGGTTGACAATTATATTCACAGGCCATAAAATTCCTAAATAATATTGCCCATGCACACATAAGTTATGGACCAAAAACTCACTCCCCTCTAGTGAAATTGTGGTAATCTTTGGAGAACTGGCTATTGATGGGTATGTATTTTGCTGTGGCTAACATCATCACCCATGGGTAATGCTCCCACAGTATTATTTTAACAATGGGCAATGTCGAGGCAGTAATATGCAACATCCGAGTAATGGTTTTGTACTCATCAACCTTCAGGAATTTACTTACTACAGTAAGTCTCTTCCCATAGACCACAGTCACAGAAACTACAGCTAACAATATAAAGATTTTACACAAATTCGTTATTCGATTTCGAAAACTGAAGACTAACTGTTGAAGGTCGGGTGATGTTATTCTACTGAAATATGTTGAATACTACAACTATTCCTAATAATTCACAAATTAATACAACGCTTCCAAACTTAAGTCAATTTGATGCTACGCATTTGATCGATGAGCAGAAAATGCTTCATGTTGGTTGATAACAGTAGTTATATTATGTAGAAACTGTGAGAATCTTATCGGACAACCAATCGCATTGATGTGAGGTCTCTTCCCATGCGTAGTGAAGAAATATTCTGGCCTATGAGGATGCTTCCACAAACTATACCTAGCATTTGATGTGCAACCAAATATATGTCGAGACTCACCTGGAGTCAAATCAGACATTGATGCGTCATCATCGGTGACTTCTGATTGCGCCATCTCCTCATCAGCCATTGGTGATTCATCTGGCATCTCCACATCTGTCGTAACTACTCCAGCTTGAATGGGCCCCTCGCTTGCTGATTTAGGTGGTTCCTGGATGATAGGTACCACTGGTTCCTTGCGGAACTCAATCAACTTGGTGAGAGTGGGACCTTCCACAACAGGATGACTTTCTGCAGCACCCTTACCAGGTTACTGAATAGGACGTTCTTGAACATTGTCCCAACATATCTCGGGATCCACGATCTGGAGTTTAGACACATTCAGAACTCGGGTCTTTCCAGATCTCTGGTAACGAATATGAGCCACAGGGCCGTTTATCCGATATACCTCATATTCAGGATCATTATGGGAAGTTAGCTTCATAGGCTCATTGGCTACCACTACGACTGAATCTTCTATGTGAAATTCAGCGGCTATCACTCATCTGTCAATTGCCTCCTGATGGTATGCTCTCGACACTTTGGTCGCAGTGTGAGTCCAAATCAAGGCATTATTAAGACTGGTGAGTTGACCATCAAGATCCTGGAAACCATCTACGGGCATTACCATAGGCAATCTTCCATGCCTGCTGTAGGTGAGATAAAATGGAGTGTAACCAGTGGTAGGATGACGGGTGTTATGTACGCCATCAAGGTGGACCATAACTAATTCTCCCATGCCATAGCCTGGTTGTTAACTCCCTCCTGGATTAACTCCTTCAAAGTATGCTTAAACAGTTCAGTCTTACCATTCAATTGATGATGGTAAGGACTAGTCCTGCGGTGATCTATCCCATAATCTTTGTACAACTGGGTCAACTCTCTCTCTCTCATTGAACTCGCCCCTCCCCTCCCCTGATCAGTGATCAGGATTTCTGGGATGCCATGCCTTGCGCAGTACTCATTAAAGAACTTGTCTTTAACTTACTCCGCCTTCTTGGATGGGATGGGAAAACCTTCTGCCCATGCAGAACAATGGTCGATGATCATCAAAATATAATGATTGCCCTTGGTTGATTCAACAAACAGACCAACCAAATCCATGCCTATGATTTGTCTGATGTACTTAGCCATGGGCATCTCAGTATACTTCGGATCTGTAATAACAGGACAGTGTACCTGGCATGTGGCACATCGATCTAGCATTTTTATTATGTCTTTTCTCAAGGACTTCCACGAAAACGAATCTCTGACCAGTGATAAGGTCTTCTGTAAGCCTTGGTATCCCACACATTTGTGCGCCTCCTCTAGCAATACTAACCAGGGATATTCAGCGTCTAATGCTGACGATGCTCGAGTGCAATACAAAGTACCATTATGCGCTGTATACTCTTCCGGTAGCTCTTTAAATATTTCCGGAAACTCTTCAAGTTGATTAACACATAACTCCTGGTACAGCATATCAAATACCTCTAGCAGTATATATGGAAGGATACCTTCTTCTACTTCAGGAATCACGTAATCACCAGTGCCGAATGTGCCCACTTCCCGAGGTTGCCTCAGACATGACAACATGTCTGCTCGGACATTATGGGAACCCTTACTACACTCTCTCTTGCACCCATACTTGGCTATAAGCACTGCCCAACATTGGACAAGGATGTTCCTTACCTCTCACACAAACACACTCTTTAGAGGTCTATGGTCAGTATACATGTTAACTTATCCACAAATGGATAGGGTCCCAATTTCTATAGGGAATAGATGACTGCATATGCCTCCTTCTCAATGACAGGCCAATTCAACTGGCTATCCTTGAGGGTACTACTCACGCACTGAACACTTTTTCAGTTCTGTGATCATCCTCCCGCACCAATATTGCACTTATTGCATATGAAGAAGCATCGGTATATAGACGATACAATTTTTTGCAGATTGGGGTAAGCTAACACAGATTCGCTGCATAATAAGTTCTTCAACCTATCCAATGCCAGCCCCCTGTTTAATACTATATGCTCGGCCTCAACGTGGTGCAGGGGTGTAACCCACTGGGTGTCAATCCAGACATTTGGAGGGGCTAACCAGAGCATTATGCACAATGCTAATGAAATGACACTTGGAGATCGAATCAACTGAAATGGTGTTCGCCCTGTGAGGATCCGCCAGGCAGGTGCAGCGCTGGGCTCCACGCCTCGAAGGAGCCCACCCTCAGCTACTGGAGGTCCCATCAACTCGTCTTGTGGAGCCAGGGGACGAGGATGGAGAGCTACTGGCCAACCAAAAGAGAAGACCAAACCCAAAGAGAACCCCAGTATCAACATCATGCACTGGAATGCATGAGGGGTTACCAACAAGAAATAAGAGCTCGAACAGTTCCTGTACGAAGACAACATTGATATCTGCTGCATCCAAGAGACACACCTGCAAGAAGGAAACCCATTTAAGATCAGAGGTTACCAGAATTTCCGGTGTGATTGAAGAGGAAGAAAGAGAGGCGGGGTGATCACCTTGGTCTGAAACAGCGTGAACGCCTGCCAGATCAAAACCTTTATGGAAGAGGCAGAATATATCAAGATCAGGGTAACAACCAGCAACTCTGTGATTGACATTGTCAATTATTACTGCCCTAATGACAAGAATCTCTCACTTGACACAATCAAGGTCCCGGACTGCCACTTCCTCATTGCGGGAGACTTTAATAGCCAATCGCAGAGCTGGGGATACAGAACACTTAATAAACGAGGAGAAGACATTGAAGCATGGCAAGATGAAAAGCAACTTTTACTTGTCACCGATCCCACAGATCAGCCTACCCTCTACTCGTGCCGGTGGCACTCAACAGCAACGCCGGACTTGGCATTTTGTACAGAAGACATTCACAGAAACCTCAGTAGAGTGGTCGGATCGCAGTTAGGAGGAAGCGACCACTGCCCAGTCCTCCTCTCTCTTTCTGGAAGTATTTCGACAAGTTCACCTCAACATACAAGGTGGAACTACAAAAAGACAAATTGGAGTCTGTTCGGCATTTGCTCCAATGAGCTTACCCAAAATATAGCAGTAGAAGGGAGAAACATCAGCAATGTGGTTAAGGAATTTAATTCAAGTATCCTCAAAGCTGCCAACGAAGCGATTCCTCGAGGGTTCAGGAAAAACTACCGCCCCTACTGGACAACAGAACTGCAAGCAGCACATGATAAACTAGACAAGGCCAGAGAAGATGCAGAGGGTAATCCCTGTCATGAAAACCACTTCACGCTACAACAAACTAAAGCCAGGTATCTAAAGACCAAGCTGGAGGCCAAAAGAAGAAGCTGGAGGGAAAAGACGGCAATGTTTAATTTAGATAGAGACACCACAAAGCTATGGAAACTGACTAAAGCACTGAATGATGAGGGTGTCGGGGGAGAGGAGATTACTCTTGAAGAAGATGGACAAACACTGATAGGAAAGATGGCTGCAGATGCCTTTGGAAGGCATATGCAAAAGAAAGCAACATTTCTATACCACGAATGCGTCAAAAAGAGGTTAGAAAAGAGCAAAAGGAAAGAACAGACACCAACACCCATGATGCAATGAAAGTTGACATTAGCTTAGCAGAACTAAAGAAGGCTATCCCGCCAATTGAAGAAGAAGAAATCTCCCGGGCCAGATGGCATTACGAATGGAATGATCCAACACCTTGGTAATGCATCTCTCCACAAGTTGCTAGACATCTTTAATCTCAGTTCGACCAATGGAGAGGTTCCTCAGTCCTGAAAGGAAGCCAGAATGACCCCTATTCTGAAAAAAAGGGATGAACAAGACGAAAGTGCTGAGCTACCGTCCTATCAGTCTTACAAGCTGCATATGCAAGACCATGGAGCGCATCGTCAACCAGCGGTTGCAGTGGTACCTGGGGTCAGAGAACATTATAGTTTCAGTGCAGGCCGGCTTCAGAAGATACAGGAGCACAGAAGATCAAACAACACATCTTGCACAGGTCATAGAGGACACTTTTCAAGCCAAGAAGGTGATGCTAGCTGCCTTTATCGATCTGCAGAAGGCATTTGACAAGGTGTGGAAGGATGGCCTCCTCGTGAAGCTCCGGCGCACAGGCATCGGTGGCAACATGTTCGGATGGACCACGTCATACCTACACAATTTCAGAGCTAGGGTGCTGGTGGATGGACAATCTGGACAGAATGTATTGCTGAGACAAGGGGTGCCACAAGGCAGAGTATTATCACCAACTCTGTTCATACTCTTCATTAATGACATTGTAGCAGAGCTGCCCAATGGGATCCAAGCAGCCCTCTATGCAGATGACCTCATACTTTGGTGCACCAGGGAGTACAGAACGACTGCCACATACAGAATGCAGCTCGCCTTGGACAGAATTACAGCTTGGGCCAATCGCTGGTGTATTACCATCAACAAAGAAAAATCATCAGCCATGCTATTCTCACTGTCCACCAAAACCAAAGTTGGCAATCTGACACTGGGCGGTACTCCACTCGAGTATGAGGACCAGCAGACATACCTGGGAGTCATCTATGACAGAAGATTAACATGGAAGGAGCACATCCAGAAAGCAGAGGTAAAGGCCAGAAGAAAGCTAAACATCATGAGGAAGCTGGCAGGAACAAAGTGGGGGTGCCAATGAAAGGATCCTCAAGACCATCTACCTAGGTGCCATACGATCACACCTTGGGTATGGATCCAGCTCATGGATGACAGCAGCTAAATCTCATCAACAGAACCTCGACAGATTACAAAACCAGGCACTGCACATTATCACTGGTGGAATGAGGTCAACACCAATAGAAAAAATGGAGCAGACAGCAGGCATCCCCTCACTTAGTAAAGGAAGGGAATGCAAAGCACTGATCCAAGCTGCAAAGTCCAAATCGTTCAACAACCACCCGATGAAGATCAGGCAAGCACAGCTGTCATCAGGAAGACTTAAAAGATCAAGTTTTGTGAAAGAGACAAAAGCACTTCAAAGGAAACACCAAGAAATGTTGCCAGCGCAAATAGAAGACCAAAGCCACACACTTGATCCTCCACCCTGGGAAAACAAACTAGAGAGCATAGCTATTTGCACCACAGTACATCATCTCACAACCAAAGATGAACACAGTGATGTGTGCCAGAACGCCCTGACCATAGCTATGCTGGAAGAAATGTGCCCTCAGGTGACATGGATAAGGATCTACACAGATGGATCAGCCAAAGATGCAATTAGGAGCGGAGATGCTGGACTGCACATACAGTATCCAAATGGACAACATGAGTCAGCTGCAATACCGACAGGCAAACCCTGCACAAACTACAGAGCTGAAGTCGAAGCACTGGTTCATGCAGCTAATACCATCAGCAGAACAGCAGACCCTATTGCACAGATTGTCTTTTTATCTGATGCCCACTCCGTCCTTGAAACTATAACCAAAGGTAAGCTGCCACAACTTGAAGAAGCACTACACACCATCAAATGCTTTCGGATAGTATTGCAGTGGATCCCCTCACACTGTGGAGTCCAAGGAAATGAGGAAGCAGACAAGATGGCAAAGGTGGGTGCAGAAGAGAATCAGACAGAAAACATGGTCACCCATACAGAGATGAAGACTATCATCAAGTCACTCTATAGAACGCCTCAATCAGAAGATGCCTATGATCATCTCTTGAGGCCCGAGCAAGTGACGATTTTTCGTCTCAGAACTGGACACAACAGACTAAACCAACACATGTACAGGCGGTTCCACCTTACGACATCGCCTGCTTGTCCTTGTGGAGAAGCAGAACAGACCACAGAGCACATACTTCAATGTTGCAGTATGTATCAGCTGCTGAGAGAAGAGATCTGGCCTTTGTCAACCTCCTGTCTTTAAAAGCTGTATGGGCCTGTGGAAGAACTGCAGAAAACCACAGATTTCATCTTGAGAATGGATCTCCAAGTGTGATACCAGCGATCAAAAAGAGGAAGAAGAAATGCCAGCTGCTGCTCCATACCCTGCTCGGATCGTCTATACCTTTTTGTCAGATCTATTGGTGGCTTTGTCAACCTCCTGTCTTGAAAAGCTGTATGGGCCTGTGGGAGAACTGCAGAGAACCACAGATTTCATCTTGAGAACGGCTCTCCAAGTGTGATACCAGCGATCGAAAAGAAGAAGAAGAAATGCCAGCTGCTGCTCCATACCCTGCTGGAATCATCTATACTTTTTTGTCAGATCTATTGATGGCTTTGCTATTTCTGCGTAATTAGGTACGCATGACCAATAATAGCCAGTGGCACCCAATATCGTTCTGACCTCACCCACATTCTGCGGAGGTGTCATCGCACGAATGACTTCCACATTCTGCTTCTGGGGTGAAATACCTGCCACAGAAATGTGATAACCGAGCAAATCCACTGACTTACTCGCGAAATGACACTTCTTCCATTTGAACTGTAGATTATGCTCACGTAATCGCTCCATTACAAGCGTCAAATGGTGAGCATGTTCTTAAAGGGATCGAGAAAATACAACTACATCATCGACTAAGACGTGCATGAACTTAACCTTGAAAAACAGAGTTCATCGCCCTTTGGAAGACTGCTCCTGAATTCCGGTAACCAAAAGGCATATGAACCCACTCAAAAAGACCTTCAGAACAGATTAACGCCATCTTCTCGATGTCTCAGCTGGCCATTGGTATCTGCCAATATCCAGACTTCAAGCTCATCATAGAAAATAGGGTAGCGCTTTCCATACTATCGGAAATGTCTGAGATGTTCTGTAATGGGTAGTTATCTTGGAACTATCTCATTTAAACGTCTGTAATCAATGCCAAAGTGGGTTGTCCCAACCTTCTTGGGCACCAGGGTGATTAGCGATGCCCAAGGTGATGAAGACGGTCGAATCACACCTGCTTCTAGCATTTTCTTAACCTGATCTCTAACAACATGTGCTTTCAAAAAAGGAATTCTATATGGGCATTGCCTAATGGGAGGAGAATTATTGAGTATGGTACACTCTACTAATGGATTCCTACCCAGCTCTTTGGGATGAGCAGTATCAAAATTATCGGCAAAGGTACTAAGCACTCTGTCAATAACTTTGTAACCAGTCGTCTCCGTGATACTGACCTCTGCATAGTGTCAATTCTGGTGCCTATAGGGTAAGTGCAATGTGTACGTGTTACCAAACCACTCCATCTAAGCTTTCCTAGAATAAATTACTGCTCCCCCAGCATGTAATGCATTGGCCCCTATCAATTGCTCATGATTCATTTTCTTTATGAATATGATGGGTATGGGCTTAGCACCTTGAAACTTGACCTGAGTTTCACCTAGTGCATCTATGGGTGAGCCGTTTACTGCTAAAAAGACCTGTGCTTTGTTTAGTGGTCTAGCACCTAACAAGGTCTTCCATATATTGCCTCTAATAAGCGATGTACTCGCACAAGTATCTATTAAAATATCGACACTATTCTTACCAGTACCACGTTGCAACCATTAATGCCATCTAATAAGAGCTGGACTAGGAACCGGTCGGTTGCATGTTCCCTCCACTGCAGTTTAATGGCTGCATCTGGTAAGCTCCATCTCTCCCTGTCACTGCATCAGCAAATGATCATTGTCTCCCATTGTTGTTGCTCCCATAATGGTCGTGCCACTCATCATGGATATGGCAGCCATTGCCAAAAACTACTTCTCCATTGGTCTTCTGATAGTTCCCATATGCATCAGTGCGACTGTCTGTCAGAATGAATCCATCTTGATCTTTGTAAGCTTCTGAATTGAGCTGATTCCAGTTATCGCCGCAAAAGTTCTGAGATCCCCACCCTGGTGATGTAACAACATTTACCTCCATCTTTTCAGGACTTTGGAAGTCTCCATACACTTGCCACTGGTCTACTTGGTGTCCCATTGTGCCACACTTCCAACACTTCCATATGTGGTTTGAATTTACCATTCATGGTGACTGATTTTTTCTGACCTGGGTTGCTAGGTCGGTTTGTCGGTCGGCTTCTACAATCATGAACTATGTGGCATGGCTTGCCACAGTTGTAACATTTGAATGATTTAGTTGTTCATGGTTGACCATTCTGTTGCTGACTATTTCTTGGTTGGTTGCCTGCATTGTTTGGGCATCTTCTCTTCATGTGCCCCTGCTCTCCACATGTGTAGCAGATTATTGTCTTTTGTTGCTGATTTTTCTGGTTCGGAGCTTGTGTCGGTTGGTTATGTATAACATTCAGATTCGTTTGCCGATATGAAGTATTTGACCATATGGTCATGTAAATCGTCCCTGGTTACATTCAACGTGTCACAAGTGTTCATGAAGTTCTCAAATTCATGGTGCAGTTGGCCTCTTGTCATCCATCGGACAATATAGGCTGGATCTGGATTGCCTGGTTTATTAGGCTTAAGGGTCCCCAATGCATGCCTTGTGATACTCACGTACCTCTGCAGGGATGTGTCCATTGCATGGTTGAATCTGCCGGACATGGTCATGTAGAAGTTCCCTTCTTATCCAGCTATCCTCCCGATCTATTGACGAATCATGGAAAGCCTGCATTGATGATTTTAAATCTGCTGTTAGATGATTAAATGCCTGGTAGATTATACTAGGCTGCTCTAAACGGGCCGTGGGTGCTGCCATGCTACTTCGTTTTAAAACTAGGTATAGCTGAATGTTGATAAGAGCTATCGTTCCTGGCTGTCTAGGTCCTGCGTCGTAATTCGGAATTTCTAATGTTAATTTTATGGATCCGTCGAGTTTGTTCTCTGTATGAACTGTATAAGCTACATGGACTGTGGATGCTGCAATGTCTATATGCTCATTTATACGGTTAGTTAATGTTCTCCATGTAGTCTGTGCATCTGAGATGGGTGATAAATTATTGTCTGACATGTACTCACTGTTGAACTTGCTGTTGCTGTTTTGTGTTGCTATGATGTCGCGTCGTGGTCACCAGTGAAGAGTTCATGATCCTCTTGGAAATAAATCTATTCTATAAACTAAATCTGACTTTTTCTGTGGTTCAGGAAAGGTGGTCTTCCTTTCACTTTACTTAAATTTGAACAAAGCTAAAAACATTTTTATTTGGAAAGTAGAATAAAAATTGATAACTTTATTAACTACTATAATTTACAAAGGCCACATTGAAGGCTTGTACAACAATTAAAGTAACTTTTAACGTGACAACAATTGAGCTGCTTACTATACTGACTTGTAATCAATACGAAGATTACCACTCCAGTTGGAATAAAGATATTACCACACTGATCTAATGATGGTGTAAAGATAACTGAAAACAAAGCAGACACCAACTTATATACAAATAAAGTGGTTCCTCTGCGCTGACGTCATTTTGAGCTATTCCAAGGATTTCCCCCTAAAATGGCATTCTGATTGGTTCCTTGCTCACTCGTTGTGCAATCTTGGAACTGATGCCTCCTGACAGATAATGTAAACTTTGCTTGCTTTGACAAGGCTCATCAACAGCCATAACTTACATACTTTGTGCTCCCACTCCTTTTGGTTTATTTTGACAAGAACGTTAACCAACCAAGTAGGATACAGCTGCAATTACTTTCACAATGGAACAATTCCCATTTAATCATGACGATGGATGGTTACCACTCGTCATGACGTACTAGTGCATGATCCTTAGCCCGGTGAGATTATTTCAGGATGATCACAAGTTGTGCAATCAGCATCAGGCATCACGCGGTAGTGAATCATAGGACTGGTTTCCTTAGCACATGGTTATGGCCATTCCCGTTCAACGATTCAACAATCTTCATTGGCCATCATCATAATCTTATCTTACACAGTGGTCCCGTAAGACTCTGTTACATTAACTACCGAGAACGTCTCCTTAAAGATTATCAGTATTTAATCCATCACTGTCTTACCGTCACGCTGTTCTGTTCTTATATTGAAATACCAGAACCAGTTCTATGGTCTAACGCAGGTAAACTCTGCCTCCTTATTTCTAGTCATTTATAGCTGTGTTTAAACATACAACCCCAAAACGGTTACTAAAATATCTGAACTGACAAAACTAGATTGGTTGGTGATAATCACAACCAACTCAATCAAACTGATTTCAATTATGAACAGCATAATTTGTCTGCCCATAGTGATCGTAATTACCAGCATTTCGCTTACAAAACAATTCTCTACAAAATATTCAGTCATCCTGACATTCAGACTACATGTTTGTACTCGTTATAGGTCATTATCAAAGCAGTCATCGGGTTTCCCCCAGAGATGTAATAATACTACGCACTATTCATGCTCATTCACATCTCGCATCCGACCTGTCTATAACGGCTTATATTTCCTGGTACCTTGAAATCCCCAAATAACAGAACGTGCTGTAATAAATATTCACCATTTAGAAATCAATGCTTTGATTTCAAACGCACAGCGTTGTAGTTCATATGCCAATATTTTCCAAGTACTAAATATTATACAATATCGTACTCGGCGGATCTAAGGTTAGTTAATCCTAGAATCCGATATTCACAATAGGTCATCACAATATGACATCATTGATCAGTAAACACAGAATCAGCGGTACATTGCTAGGTGCCATACATTGCCTAATCAAGATATCAATGATAATGCTCAATGGGGGAATCCTAAAGACACCGCATCAAGACTGGACCCTATAACCAAAGGAATCCAGTTTATCTATCAATCATATTGTAAATATGGGATTGTCTTGTGGTAGTCATGACCCCGTCGGACGTCTTATATTTTCGAGTAAGTCCCAAAGAAATTATGTTTTGAAAATACCAGGTGAGCTAAAGGTCCAGATGACATATTATTTTAATGATATATGTATTCGTAGTAGATGGTGAAATTGTTTATAAATGGCCATCTACATTTCTGATAAATGGCTGGGGTGCTAGATATAGCACGATGAAACTAGATGGACAAAGTTGTAGAATGATATTTGAAATAAGTGAATTGATTGGAAAGGAGTCTATGGGTCTGAGTTGATGTGTATTTGGAAATATACACCTGTGCAAAAGTTAGGCACCAGCAAAAACAATAGAACGTAAGAAACATGATGGTACAACTAGGCTGCCATACTTTTTGTCCCCGCGTTAGCTGACATAATTCCAAGTACGAAATGCACATGCATGCATGACTTCACGCCGCTTGATGTCCGTGCGTGGCGGGAAACAGCACTCGTGTTCAGTTATGTAAAAGTCCAGTTTGAGGTGTAGAACATTACATACAGATTTAGGCGACAAGATTAGGAATTTTGTGTTCATGACCGTGGTTTATTTGTACAGAGAGAATTAGCTCTTGATGGTGAACCGCTATGGCAAGACGAAGGTTAAGTGATCGTGTGAAATGGCAAATCATAGGCATGCATACCACTGGTATGTCATGCAGAGAGATTGGCAGACAGCTGAACATTAACCATACTGTAATCAGTCGTTTGAGGGCAAACTAACGAGGTGAAGGACAGGCCTAGATCTGGAAGACCGAAGAAGACTACTGCCCGTGATGATCGAGCCCTAGTACGCCTTGTTAGGAGATCTCCATTCACCAACAGCAGAGTGCTCAGCCAGCAATGGGAAACGCGCAATAGAGTGTCAATGTCTACCGTCAAAAGGAGACTGTATGCTGCTGGCATGAAAGCTAGGAGACCTGTCAGACGTCCTCTCCTCACTGCACACCACAAAGAGGAGCGTCTGAGGTGGTGCAACGAAAGAAGACACTGGAACATGAGATCCTGGAGACGGGTACACTGGTCCGATGAAAGTCGGTTCCTGCTTCATGCCACAGATGGTCGAACTCGTGTATGGAGGTCCAGACGCACGGCGTACGACCAACGTAACATCATGGAAGAAGTTCCATTTGGTGGAGGTTCCGTTATGATATGGGGGTGCATCTCATTTGATTGTAAGCTGGATCTGTTGACTGTACCTGGAACACTAAATGGACAAAGATATCAAGATTCCATACTGGATAGAGTTGTGGTCCCTCATTTTGTAAATCATGCACCTGGAACCCACCCTATATTCATGGATGACAACGCCCGACCACATCGTGCTAGAGCTGTGCATGAATACCTCCGCCAGAATGCCATCGAAACCCTACCATGGCCAGCAAGGAGCCCTGACATGAACCCTATTGAGCATATCTGGAACATTCTGGGAAACATGGTGAGAAGGAGGGATCCTCCTGTGCAGAACCTACAGGAATTAACAGACGCACTCCATCTTGAATGGCAACGAATACCACAATGGCGTATCAGTCGGTTGGTGACCAGCATGAGACGTCGTGTCCAGGCCGTCATCCAGGCACAAGGTGGATATACCCGGTATTAATAATGACAGTCTCAAACTCGTGCACAGATGTTAAACTTCGTTTTCAGACACCATTAATGACAATCTAGCCACGTGTGTCAACTGTAGCGCAATAGTTGTCAGTTGTGTCAACGTAACCATATTCAGGCCTCGTTTTCAAGTTCAAACAAAAACATACAGTGTTTCCCCACCATCATAATCAGCATTCCTCTAGTTGCATTATTACCTCTTGCACTAAGATGGATGGGTACATAAATGTTTATGCTATTGCTTTCTTCATAGCATATGAATATACCCTCGCATGTGCGTAAAAATAGGGTGGTGCTTAACTTTTGCACAGGTGTATAGTTTGAATGAAAATTGTTACTGTTCAATCGGCACACACTTTTATAATATTCAGCAGTTGTTGGGAACGATAGTTTGGAAAATAATCAATGTGTAGTAGTCGGTGTTGGGATGAGTGAAACTGAACGTGACAAACTGACTTATTTGATGACGTAGACGATCTAGGTTCTCACATGAGAATGGAACAACACCACCTGGCAATGAGATCATACAGCTCATGTGCCCATTCACCCTAGCATCCTAGAGGCTTATCCATCAATAGGCAATGGACAGGACATGGACATGGTAGCGTCCTGTAGGAATGAATAACATAATTGAAATTTGTATATCAACTATATGTCACTCATACAATGGCATGCAACAACAACACATTCCATAATGTTGTTAGTTGGCTGACAGATCACATCAAATCAGAACCGGTACCCACCGCTTTGTCTATGTGAGGCACCATCTCCCTGGAAGAATAGGACAGAGTATGATTGGTTAGGATGACGTCATAACCAACCAGCGTCAGTCAAACTCTGTAGTAAAGAGTAATGTAGAATAGGTTTGTGTGCCAGGCAAAGGATGGAAGGGATCGTTGATTGGTTGAAAGGATCAACATTTATTAGATCATAGATTCTAGGAAGGGATAAGCAGGGGTTGATTGGCGAACCGATTGTTCAGTCCAATCAAAGCATGCTTATGACGTACCTAGAAGAGTTATTCAAACAGATTCGAGAAGGATCTAAATATTAGTATAGATATAGAACTTGATTATCAGAGAATCGATTTGTATATAAGGCGAGATTTCAGCCTTAGAAATTATTCAACTCACCATCGTGAATCACTGAACGTCTCGCCGATGTTCAGTTTTGCAGAGCTCTGGTCAGACTTCGAGTTAGTTTAGGCTACTTGTTAGTTTCGTACACGTTTTGTACTAGTCTGATTGTGAGCGATTTTTCTCTTTAACCAAAGTTTGTATATTGTTAATAAGTTCAGTTTTTAATAAATTCAATTTAACTTACGTATATGTAAGTCAGTCATTCAGTTAGTTTGTCAGTAGTAATCTAGTCTTGAGCTGAAGGAAACCTTCAGTCCTTACTTGGAAGATATAACATCAGATAAGGCCCAGCAGTCTTCAATAAATATCGTCACCTACCATCAGTCAGACGAGGCGAGCCAGACTGCCATTCTCCTTCTCCGCCACCGATAGCCGTTGTCGCAGCAACTCCATCCAGCTACCGGTGACGAAGCGGGACTACCGACTTAGTAAGAAGAATCGAACCCCGAAGATCCGAAATCTTCAATATGACATTATAATCAACTACGTCGCATGTAGGCTGACGTTATAATCAATTACGTCATGAATGGCGCAATTTAGTCCGTCAGAACCGCCAAATAGTCCGTCATGTTGTACGAATTGTATGTCTTTACTATTTAATAAACATGCTGTTGAATATTTTGAAACTAATTTGGCTGGGCGGTGTTGAGCAGCAACACCCAGTTAAATTAGTTTCAAAATATTCAACAGCTTACCTATATAGTTTTCTGAAAATTGAGATTCATGGAGTGCAGGGATCGATCGATCCTAGCATGGACAAAGTGACGGTGGAGCTTAGCTAGAGATGGGCGAGGCATAGGTAACACTATATTTCTCCATTGTTCGCTGTAGCCTACATGTAGTGCAGTCACTACACACCTTGGGAAGTCTTGCTGGTAGAAAAATGGTCCGCATTAACCCTTTCAGGACGAAACCGGCCAAGTCGGGCCTCTGCAGGTGTCTTGAGAAATGTCCATTTGTAGGCCAGGAGAAGACTATTTTTGAAAATTTACCACTGGAATAACTGGCTCGATAAGCGAGCCGATCATTCCAGTGGTAAATCTTCAACAAAAAAATCTCTTGGCCTGCAAATGGACATTTAATAAGCAAATATTTTAATTTTTTGAACAAATCTAGTTGTTAAAGGGTTAAGCTGCGGAGGTCTAACCCTTTAATGACTAGATTTGTTGAGAAAATTAAAATATTGACTTATTGAATGTCCATTTGCAGGCTACGACCCTATTTTTGAAAATTTACCATTGGAATGATTGTCTCGGTTATCGAACCACTCGTTCGTCGTAAATTTTCTAAAATAGTCTTCTCTTGGCCTGCAAATGGACATACCTGAAGACCACCGCAGAGGCCGGTTTTGACCGGTTTCGTCTTTAAAGAGTTAAATATAAAACATAAGGGTCAAGGGGCCTGTCTCGCTCACCTGGAACAGGACATTTTTGTCAGAAATTCATAAGTTCTGGTCAGCAATAGAAATTTAAGTTTTAAAAGTGGGCCTATAAATTGTTGGCGGGAATTTTAGGAGCAAATTGACCAATCCAAATTCTCGATAGAACTGTTGAAGTGTAGAACACTTGAGGATTTCCGGACAATTTTTTGAAACTGCAAGATGGTCGGCGGAAAAATCCAAACGGTTTCCCGAAATATTCGGGTAGTCTAAGATGGCCGCCAAAAAATGTCTATTACCACAGAATTTTTTCAGCCAAATTTGAATAAAATTCGCAAAGCGGTTTAAGAGGAGATATGCATTTTAAAGTTTTTCTGGCTAGTTTTCGAAAAATCCAAGATGGCCACCAACAACATTAACCAATCAATATTCTCGTTTGCTCTATTGAAGCGTACCGCCATAGGATGGTACGGCCGAATTTTCGTTGAAATTTTGGCCATTGATTAAGGAGAAGTACTGTTTTAAATGGTTCCAGATGTTTCCGGAACATTTTCGGAAAATCCAAGATGGCCGACGCAAAGATGTACCAATCAAAATTCTAAAGGGACGTTCTAAAGCCTACCACCATAGGATCCAACCACGAAAATTGGATTAAAATCTGTTAAACTGTTTAGGATCAGCCAATCCAACCCAAGTTTCGTTGAAATCTGACCATTGATTAAGGAGTAATAATGTTTTTAACTCCTTAACCCTTACATCACCCAAAAAAACGGATAATCCAGGGTGGCCAGCAAAAAAAAAAAATCAAAATTATAAATAGAGGTTCTAGATCCAAGCACCATAGGATACTTCCAGTTACATTTGTTTGAAATCTGCAACGTGGTTTAGGAGGTGATACGTTTTAAAACAGAAGATGGTGGACGGATGGTGGGCAGACGATTGTTGGTCACTCACCATGGCATAAGCGTACTTGGCCATTCTGGCCAGGTGAGCTAAAAACTACTCGTGAAAAACAAAGTTTTCTACTAATGTGATCTTGACTTTTGACCTCAATATTATTGTGCTGAATCCGCATGAAATTTTTAAATATGTGTCCAAGTTTAGTTCCCAAATGGTGAAGCAATCCTGAGGTATAAGACAATATATGGAGCTAAACAAAACCCTAACTCAGAAAAAACTAAGTTTTATCCAATGTCACAATGACGTTGACCTTTGTCCTTCAAATCCCAATGTCATTCTCTCCATTATTTCGATATAGTTAAGCTTATGTGCATGTTTAACTCAAATAGCGAAGCAATCATCAGATAAAAGACGATAGACAGTGCTAAACAGAAACATTAACCGAAAATGTCCCTTAAAAACCCAGAGTTTTGTCCAAGGCCATGATGAGCATGATCTTTGACCTTATGACCTCAATATAATTATGCTGCGCCCGCGTGACATAGGTAAGCATGTGTCCAAGTTTAGTCCCAATAGGGTAAACACATCCTGAGATATAAATCGATACGTGGAGCTAAGCTAAAAGTTTTACCGAGATTGAATGCAGGCAGGGAGGCGGGTGTGCAAGCGGACGGGCGGGCAGGCGGGTACCTGGGCGGACAGCCAGGCAGGAAGGCGGGTAAGCAGACAGGCTGCCTGCCTGCCTGCCTGCCTGCCCGCCCGCCCGCCCACCTGCATGACTGCCTGCCTGCCTGCCTGCCTGTCTGTCTGTCTGTCTGTCTGTCTGTCTGTCTGTCTGTCTGCCTGCCTGCCTGCCTGCCTGCCTGCCTGCCTGCATGCATGCATGCATGCCTGCCTGCCTGCCTGCCTGCCTGCCTGCCTGCCTGCCTGCCTGCCTGCCTGCCTGTCTGTCTGTCTGTCTGTATGTCTGTCTGTCTGTCTGCATATCGTCTTATATCTCCGCATGACTTCACCCTATCTGACTAAACTGGGACATATACGCTTTCTTATATCAAGGGGATGGCGCACGATGATATTTACTTCATTAGGTCAATGTTCTAGGTCAATCGGATATTGGTATATAAATCTATTTTCACAGTTAAGTTTTTGCTTTTATTCAACATACCGTCTTATATCTCCGCAGGGCTTCCCCCTATTGCTGTATTGGGACTAAACATGGACACCTGCTTCCTTGTATCAAGGGGATTGAGCACAATGATATTGGGTCACGAGGTCAATGTTCAAGATCACTCTTAACTTGGTATAAAACTCTACTTCTTATGGTTAGTTTTTTGGCTTAGATCAACAAATCGTCTTATATCTCGGGATGGCACGCCCTATTGGGACTAAACTCGGACACATGCGTCCTTACATCAAGGGGATTGAGCACAATGATATTGAGCTCAAAGGTCCAGGTCTTTGTAACATTTGACGTGTTTAAATGCAGACGTTATCAGGTGCCGGCAGATTCTTCTGCTTAGTTCATTGGAACTAAACATGGGCATACAGTTACCTCAATCAGTAGGAGTAGCACAGAAACATTCAAACTTCTGAGGTCAAGGTCATTGTGATATTGATACAAATCTAGATTTGTATTTGGAAATGCATAATGTCAAAGTTTACGCCAATATTCCGTCAGTGTAACACTGATGTTTTGTTAAATTAGTTTTTAAATTGGTCTATTCAGCACAATATTTTACCTCGAATTTCTCGAATCTGGTATGTAGAGTTGAGAGATTTATCATGTCTTATCTGATTTGTAGACAAGGCTCAAATATATTTAGGTTATTATGGAGCAGAATCGATTGCTGATATATGGCGTCCTGAATGGCCCTTTCCAGTTTTAGTCATGTCCCGCCCATCTCTAGCTAAGCTCCACCCACACCTCGCAAATGTTGGGATCGATTGATCCCTGAACTCTCTGACAATTAATTTCCAGAAAAATATGCAGGAAAGCTGATGAATATTTTGAAGCTAATTTGACTGGGTGTTGCTGTTACCTATGGCAGCAAAAGCGGCCAGTCAAATAAGTCACAAAGTATTCAACAGAATGTTTATTAAATGGTAAAGACATACAATTCGTGCAACGTTTCGGACTATTAAGCGTTAAAGACGGACTAAATCGAGTTATTCATAATGAATTACGACATCATCTTACACGTCACTTAGTTGATTGTGACATCATATGACATCATATGATAGATGGCTAAACTAGAAAGGTCCATTGACGTTCTAAGCTACCTGTCTTAAAGAACTGAGTTTTCAGCACGCACGCACCCACACACGTACGCACACATGCACGCACACAGGCACGCACGCACACACGCACGCGCGTAGAAGTGTGTCCTTAATCCGTATATGGAAACTGGCATGTATTAAGATACCATCTACCTTCTGTCGCCAGGGTTAGGGTTACTTAAACTGATAGTCTAAACACGATTTAACTGTATAAAATTGTAAATGTGAAACGTTCGAACTGCGAACATATGGCCGGCTTTTGTCTCGTTATAAAATAAAGTTCTAGTTATTATGTTTACTTTGGCATATATTTCACGCGTGATATTTGCTTGAAATAAAAGTTTCATTTTAATTTGATTTTAAATAGAGGTTATTGATTTAACGGAACGAATCACAAGTTGTTAAACTCATAAATGTGATAGTTTGATTTTGAACACATTTCCTTGGTTTGAAACATACCAACGTGATTAAATATATATATACACGAACAACAGAGTATGAGTTCCCATATTCTTACGTATTTTACCTTTTTAAACATATTTCATTGTAACATCTGTACAATGGGATAGGGCACAAGTTCTGGCAACTTATTTTAGCCCGCTCCCTACTGAATTGCTAGCCGGCAGCATATAATTAAACGTATATACACAAGTTATATTTATATTTACATAAATCAGAATGCGAGATGTATATAGCAACCACCAACCCATGAGGCCATAAGGACGGCGACCCTCAATGCGGATGGTCATAAAGCCAGCTGTCACAAAGAACCACCGTGTTCTGTCCGCCAAGGATATTTGCCACTTGAAATAAGATGCATTAAGTGACCATATGTTTTAGTGATCACATCTTGGTGGCCCATGCGTGGGCGCTATAGGCGAGTGTGTGTGTGTAACCAATTAGCTATACCAACATTACCATCACCGCACGCACGCACGCACGCACGCACGCACGCACGCACGCACGCACGCACGCACAATATTCGCATTTGACTGGTTTACTGATAGACATATTATACAAAGAAACATACTTTTAATAATGTTAAAATGTTTTTTCTTATAAAGTTATGCACTTTTCTTAGTAAATCTTCATTAATTTCAGTAGAAAGTTGATTATTTCCCTTGAAGAGAATGTCCAGGGAAATATCTGAGGTAATTTCATAAAGGAAACAAAATAAATCGCGTCTTTCCTTTGCCCATTTTGGACATTAAAAAGTGATGAAAAGAGGTTTCTGGCCGTTGACAGTACGAACAGTGTTCAAGTAGGTCATATATGTACAGATCGTTGTTTAATTGGCTGCACTTATTTCTTAGTTTGAAAGTTATGACATTTTCGCGTCTTTTACCAAATTAATATTATGTAGTGAATTGGTCCTGTACGTTCTTGTAAGATTTGTTCTTAAAACCGAAACTGAGGGAGCTGATTTTAGTGTCATATCTAGGTTATTCCACAGTTGGATAACACTGGGTATAAAAGAGCTTTTTAATAATTCAAGATAGTAGTTCAGTAGAACAAAATCTTCGGAATTTATAAGGTTAGGCCTATAGTCTGTGGCATCACCTACTCTTCTAGGAATGATATAATGATATCTGTTATATAATCGGGGCAATCCCATTGTACAATTTCATAGAATAATATAAGTTTCCTTTGTTTACGAGGCTCGTGTAGGGAAATTTTGCCAGTAACGTTATAAAGGAATTCTAAATTTGTATACTTTGTTAAGCCAGTTATTATTATTCTGATTTCTTCAATTTGAATCAATTCAAATCTTTCAGCATCCCGGCGAGAGTAACCATCCCAAACCTCAATGCTATTTTCGAGCACGGAGTGTAAATATGCGGTGTAGATCTTCGATAAAGTGTGCTTTGCAGCTTTCTTTGATAGAGTCTTAAACGTTTAACACTTTTGTGACGAACCCGGCCCAAACCGGCCATTGCAGTGTTCTTGAGAAGTATACATTGGCAGACCAAGTGAAGACTATTTTTGAAAATTTACCACTGGAATGACTGGCTCGGTAACAGAGCCAGCCATTCCAGTGGTCAATTAAAAAAATTGTCTTCACTTGGTCTGCAAATAGACATTCAATAAGCAAATATTTAGATCTTTTGACAAAATTTAGTCATTAAACGTTTAATAGTCCGCCAGGTTGTACGAAATGTATGTCTTTACTATTTAATAAACATGCTGTTGAATATTTGGAAACTAATTTGATACCCAGTTAAATTAGTTCCAAAATATTCAACAGCTTACCAGCATAGTTTGCTAGAAATTGAGATTTAGTGAGTGCAGGGATCGAGCGATCCCAACATGGGAGAAGCGTTGGTGGAGATTAACTACAGGTGGACGGGGAATAGCGAAAACTGGCTTCAACCATTAACTGCATCATATGATAAGTGATGCGTACCTTTTGATTGTGATATATGGCTGTGACTACTCAACAGGCCCTATACAAAATATTTGGAGAAACTGGGTAGACTGGCCCATCAGTTTGTCCAAATCCCTGCCATTCATAGTTTCGCACATCTTTGCATTTTGGGATCAGCTGCCATTAAAGTGGGGCCAAACTTAGTACATGCTAAAGAGGACCGCCCATTGCAACGCATTGTTTATATTTTCCATGAGGCTCAAAACCTAAAATCCTGTATCTGAGAATTTGTAATAAACCAGCCCTGTAGCCTACCAGAAAACATCAAATCATGAATGAATTTTGCAAGATAGTACAAAAAATGTAATTAAGGTTTCATGAAACACTACTCGCAATGTTAAATTAGCCCCTCCAAAAATGACGTCGCTCCCAGGGTATGATTGTGATGACATCATCGTGAGTTTATGAATAGGGCTGGTCGGAAGTAAGAGCAGACTATGATTCACCATGGCGTCAGGTGAAGTGACGTCACAGTAGGCTAATGGGTGTTTGATTGACAGATCATATTTGTGAATTACACGCCATTTTACGTCATTTGATTGGTTTCGGAAAGCTTTTCGTAAAGCATGTACGGCTGTGAAACCTCTCCCTTAAACAAATTTAATAGCAACAGTTTTAACCAATCAAATTTCTTCATTGCCATGTCATATAATGAAGCATGCCGACTCACATAACAACTTCTACCCACTAGAACATGGATTCTGGTCGACCAGAAGGGAAGCTGTGTATCCACTTTGTAAATATGCATCGGTTACAGTTGGCAGGAGAGTGCATGCTCCGGTTAACATTATGTAGCCGATGCATGTTGGGTATGTCTCACGATGCCTAATGTAAATCATCTTAAGAAGGTACACTGATACAGCAACAATTTTCATCAGTAGCATACATACCTACACACGGCCGGACGTACACGCACACACACATCAAATGCACGCAAAGTTAATATATCCATTATCATCATATTTATAGAATAGATAATATATCGGAATATGATATAATTTTGATGTATTCAGTCTCAATGTGTATTCGTTATTTACTGTAATTGTTATTGTATTTATCACTGTTTGCCCACCAGTTTGCGTACGTTAATGATGCTGATGAAAGTTGTTTTGCTGCTTTGTGGCAGGAGGGTGCAGCACAAGATTTTGGTTGTCAATGTCAAACTAGTGTGTGCTCAAATCAACTTTGTAATTGTATTTGGAAATTGACTTTCATCAGCATCTGCAAATGGTTAACTTGTTGTTCATTGGATTTTTTGTAATGCAGATGCATATTAGACTTTGAGTCGCAGCGCTACAGGCTGACTCACTGTATTTTGATGGTATCATAAAAATACAATTAAGTTATAGTGCACTAGGCTCGAGTACTATTGAACCAACCAGTATGCAGGTGTTGTTTTGATTATGCCTGCAATGTATTTTGTTGCGGAATTCATTACCATAGTTAACCATTTGCTTGACTATGATGCATCAAGGGAGCATTGAATGTAACCTTCTATTTATGTAATAAGGGTAGACTATAATCTCGCAACAAAATCGATCATTTTTAGTTAAAGTGTAACCAAGTTCACTTTTAAGAATTATTTATAAACTAAAGGGAAACTATTCTGCTACATCAGAAATTTATTGATAAACTATTCCACATTAGATTTTGTCATTTTGCATGCCCTTTCTCATGATGATTTTGAATTTGGTTAATGCTTCTACGAAGAGATGAGAGGCACAGGAGTGGACAGGGCCATCACATGGGCGATTGGATTGTCCAATCCATGAGCATGATTCTATAATCAGCCAGAAGAATATAGAAATTTTCAATTAGTCTGCTAGGAATATTATCTAGATTGTGTATTTCAAATGCACACAGTGAGCTTTGTATTATAGCAACTAATGTTACCGGAAATTTATTTGTTTGTATTCAGTCAAATTATTATTATTATTTAATGAAAGCCAGCTGTTAGGTTGACACTAGAAAGCCATCATCGAATCTTCGAGTTAGTTAAGAACATTGATGAAATCATCTTCATCACGAATCTGTGTATCTTCTGATAAGTTAGGCCCAAAGATTCAGAAAATAATAGGCTTCTAAGATGGCGAGCCAAACCTTACGTTAAACACCTTCAATTGTCATCATCTTGTGATGTCAAAAATCTAGATCTGAAATTTACACTGGCGAGCCTGCCAGGATAAGTTTCTTAAATTATTTCTTAGAAGACCAGCCTCATCAGAAGATCTTTCAAGAGGGAAGTTGCTAAGGAAACGGTTTATGAGGACATACAATTGTGAGTACGTAACTATATGTTATGTTGAAAGACAGATCAGTAATTTTTATGCCAGCAACATTGCCAACATCACCCACGCTGCACTCGCAATGACAAGAACTTGACAACTTATCATGTGCCATCCCTGATTATTTGCATTCGGTTACCTGCAATAATGGCCCTATTAATTTTATCATTCACAAAGAGTTCAAAGCAGACGGGTCAGTTAAAGTAACCTACGAGATACCAAACAGCACAGATTGTCACAAGCGCACCAACATCAAACAGCTTAACATTCAGTTTCTATCTGCACAAATAATCAATCCATGGTAGTAGTAGGTGAGGGAGCTAGGTCGATCCTTTATTTGGTCCACAAAATTTGCCTAGTTTGAAAACCCTAGTTTGCCCTGAAAATTTAGCCTGGATGGAGTTTTGAATCAATTTGTGAACTTAAATATCTGAACCAACATGCCGACTGAAGCAGAACAACTTTTGCATGTTTTGAACAACATCACCAGGGAGCTAAAAAGTAGTGTATCCCTATATTAATAATCAATCTTTAAGTCGAGAGGATGACAAGATTCACAGAGAACATTTGCGAGATCATGCTTGACACATCAACACTTGCGGCAGTTCAAATCCAATCGAAGTGTGCAAATACCTTGAGTCATGCAGATGCGCACTGGATTCCATCCACCCTGTAAGAGCTGGGGATACCGCTTATATCACATCATGGACGATGACCGAACAATTGCATAAGGAGGTGAAACAGTTTCTGTCTTCCCAACAAGATCGCAATGCAACAGCATGGAATGATATACATGAATTCATCATCAAAACATTCATATCAGCAAATGAGGGAGAATGTCTCAAGTGCGAACTTGAGAATATTCGGCAAAAACATAGCGAGAACATCAACATGTTCAGCCACCATTTCTGCTATATGGCAAAGAAAGCCTACAGAGAAGACAACGCTGATAGCCAATGCATCATCCTGCGTGCGTACATATGTGCACTAAATGATATACAGTTAGCTAGGTGTGTAGTTTTTAAGAAACATGAAACTTTGGAAGCTACCATTGCATTCACAGAGGAGAATGGCAACATGAATGATTTGTTAGATGCAATGAACATTGTGCCTAAGAGCTGGCGTGAGGAGCTGATGGAAATTGATGCTATGAACTGCCCTGAAAGACAGTCTATCAACTTATTCGAGAACTAGAGGCCCGCATGATTGAACGACAGGATACACTTTTAGACTCAGTGTTTAAAGCAATGAAAGGCCTTCACGCTGAAACATTAAATGTAGGAAAGCATCAACAAAATGCGAACTGTGAGGCCAACTTTACATTACCACCTATCAGTAGAAGAACGCCAATGCAACAACCAATGTGCTATGGGTGTGGTGGCATTGGCCACAAGCGCAATGAATGTTTGAGCAATAAATCACCACAACCTGGACAGTCGAAATGCAAGGTAAATAAGTGCTATTATTGCGGTAAGGCATGTCACATGCAGTGTGAATGCAGGCAGAAAAATGACGAACGATTGCAACAGCAGTAACAGCAAACGACAACACACGCATCATGACAGCCACCGAAGCAACAAAATGTGCCACAACAAAATAAACCCCGACCAATGGTAACACGTTGGGGGGTGTAATGTAGTATGACACTACCAATCTCAGTGTCCAAATGGCGAAACACATGGAGGTCAACAAGGCAGAGTATCGCATGGACTATTCGACGGATCCACATCACACCAGTTATGCTGAAATCGCATGTGGCAGACAAGAATGATGCGCAAGGGGCCATGGCTGAGCCTCTCTACCCAACGAATCTGGGAAATACCAATGGAGGGAAAAGACGACCGACCGGCTCCTGGTCCAACTTGTATTAGATTCGCATGGTCATGATGTTGATACTGGTAGGTGTGACATTGATTTATTGATAGATGCTGGTGCCAGTACTTCACTCACTAGGTATGACATTTGGAAGAGTCTGCTAGGCAGTAGGCCATTGAAAAAACTCTGTACTCTGCTGGCTGTAAATGGTTCCCCAATTGAGGTCTTGGGTGCATCAGAGGTCAAATTTACTGATGCCAGCCCTATCCCTGTTGTAATTGTGCATCAAATGCATCATGAGGGATTAATAGGAGCAGATGCTCTGCACGTGGGTGGAGCAGTAAATGATTATGCAAAAAGGGAAATGAACTGGTTTGAAAAAATTTATAAACTGCATTTTCCTTTCAGGCACCAGTCTGAATATCACATCGAAGCCAGTATCACTGAGATGACTGGGTATATGGTTGTTGACCAAGTTCTGAAGGAATTTGCAGACAATTTTGACATGGCTCATCCAAACATTTTGGGGAAAAATTCCTCTGTAGATTGCACTATTCCCACTAAATGTGCTCCCATTAGATAGTGACCATACCGTGTGCCATTATGAAAGCACATATAGTTGAGGATCAGATCAAAGAAATGTTAGAAGCTGGTGTGATAAGACCATCTTCTTCAGCTTGGGCGTCACCTATCACTCTAGTCCCTAAGAAGGATGGGACAACCTGCTTCTGCATAGACTATCATTGTTTTATTGAAGCAGTGCCTCATGATAATTACCCACTACCAAACATTTAAGATATTTTTGATGGCATGCAAGGTGCAAAGTTGTTTTCTATGATGGACTTGAAGTCTGGGTATTGGCAGATTCTAATGACTACACAAGAAATCAAGAAAACGGCTTTCGTTTGTGCTCTTGGGCAGTATGAATGGCTGCGCATGCCATTTGGTTTCAGGAACTCAGGGGCCATATTTCAAAGGGCGATGAACTCCGTTTTCAAGGCTATGTGGGGAGGTTCATGTATGTCTTTGTCGATGATGTTGTTGTGTTTTCAAGATCACCTGAAGAACATGCTCATCACTTTCATTTAATCATGTCGAGAATGTGTGAGTATAATTTACAATTGAAGCATAAAAAGTGTGATTTTGCTAAAGACTCCATCGATTTCTTAGGTTCCCATGTTTCAGCTCAAGGTATTTCACCTCAGAAGCAGAAGGTGGAAGCCATCGGAGGAATGGCTGCCACAAAAGATGTAGCCGAAGTTAGGGGTATCTTAGGTGCAACTGGCTATTACAGGTTGGGCATCCGAGATTATGCAAAAATAGCCAGACCGCTAGTAGAATTGACTAAGAAATACAATCAATTCGAATGGGGTAAGGACCAGGGGCTCGCATTTTATAAGTTCAAAGACTTGCTATGCAGTGAAACTGTCCTAACCTACCCCGATCTTGGTAAGCCATACCGACTTTATACTGATTCTTCTTTATATACTACAGGTGCTATCTTAGTCCAAGAGGATGATAATGGTGTCGAGAGGGTTATACAGTATGTAAGCAGTACCTTGAAGAACAGTCAGTTAAACTGGCTGGTCATCGAGAAAGAGGCTTATGCAGTTGTATATGCTCTCAAGAAATTAAGACCATACCTCTTTGGCGCATAATTTACTGTTTACACCGATCATATATCATGTCTTTTTGTAGACGAAGTTCGAAACACTAAAGCTCAATGTTGGGCTGTCCTAATTGCTGAATATGGTTGCAAAATCGAATATATAAAGGGCTCACTTAATATTCGTGCCGACATGCTATCTCGCTTACGACAGCCAGTGGAAGCCACAACATTTGATACTGGAGATTACGTCATTCCGGAAGTTGAAGACGGAATATTACCTTATATTCTGTTAGAAGCTTATAATATTCCTTACAAGGAAATGTGTGCGAAACAACTTTCTGAATTTCCAGAAATGCTCAGAGAAGTGCCTGAGGACCATACTGTGCACAATGGTGCATTGTACTGCACTCGGGCACCTTCTGTGCTAGATGCCGAATACTCCAGATTGATATTGCCCACTAGGTACCATAAACAAGTCCTCGAGCAGGCACACAAGAGAGTAGGTCATCAAGGCCTACAGAAAACTTTGTGTTTAGTTAGGGATGCATTTCTTTGGCCATCCTTAAGGAAGGATGTAATCCAAATGTTAGATCATTGCTCAACATGCCAGGTAAACCGACCTGTTACCAGATGTCCTATGCATACTGAGATGCCTTTGGCCAAGTATCCGGGACAAACTATTGGCATGGACCTGATAGGACCATTTATTGAGTCCTCAAAAGGTAACCGTTACATTATGACTATAGTAGACCATTGTTCTGCATGGGCTGAGGCCTACCCCATTCCTTCGAAGAAAATCGACAAAATTAAGGATAAGTTTTTTAATGAGTACTGTGCATGGCATGGTGTGCCCAAACTTCGTATCACCGATCAAGGTGGAGAATTCAATGAAATGGAACCCAAAGGCCTGTATAGAGACTATAGGATCGACCATAGAAGAACAAGCTCATAGCACCCTCAAACCAATGGTAGTACCAAACGTTTTAACCATACTTCGAAAGCGCTAATTCCGAAAGGCATTAACAATCAAGCCAGGGCTTGGGACTATGAATTAGGTACTGCCCTTATGGCCTATAGAAACACCTGGCACGCCACTACAGGATTCACACCCTTCTTTCTTACATATGCCAGACGAGCTAGAATGCCCATGGCTTCTCCCGTTGATTGTTTTCAAGATCTGGGTGATCGACTGACAAGTCTTAACAATGCCCTACTCAAAGCTCATAGTAATACTGAAATGCCAAGGGAATACCACCATCAAATGATAGATAAATGGTTAAGTGCAGCTAATTTCCAAATATGTGATTCGGTAGTGGTTGCTGCTAATGAACCTATGAAATTTACAACTAGAAATGATCCCGAATACGAAATATTCAAAATCAATGGTCCAGTAGCCAATATTCGTCACCAACGGTCTGGACAAACCTGGAATTTTGAATATTTCTAAGTTTCGAATTGTCGACCAACAAATGTGCTGGGAAGATATCCGTGAACGTCTGATTAAAAAATCTGGCATGGGAACCCAAGCAAGTCACCCTGCCCTCGACAAATTGGTTAGATTTTGACAAAAGCAGTGTGTACAAAAACCAACTCAACCGGAGGAAATTCCCAAGGTTGTTTCCAAACCAGATGTGAATTTACCATGGGTTGAACACAAAATTGTGGATCAAAATATGTCTGATGACATCAGGGATGAAAACCCACAAAGTGATGACTCACCCATGGCTGATGATACTAACCAAATTTTTGGCAATGTTTCAGGCCATAAATATAACTTACGCAAGCCTGTTCACCAACCTGATATGCATATGTGGAATAAGTGATCACGCTTCGACATTGTTAATAGGATAATGTCAGATGCACAGTTTCAATCCAGTATATGAGCCACCATCGACTGGTTTATCTTACGTTCTTCGCAACCGTTGAGCCATTAACACAATTTGTTTATTTGAGTGAGTTATTTTAATAAAGTACTTTTAACATCATGAATTTATTTCAGTTTACTATTGTACCAGTTTTGTTATTGTTATATACTAGAGGAGAGAATTCTTCTGATATTCAAAAAGTATTAAACGGAGTTCTGATCACTAGACATGTAGAAATTTCAGTAGTTTGAGCTGAATGGACTATAGTTATGTCCATTACTGCACCAGTTTTACCGAATGGATTTATTCAACAGCTAGAACTTATTACAAATGAGCCAACTAAAGCTCAATCAAAAGTTTCATTATTCAAGTATGATACTACCAGCCTATGACAAAGGATACAGCGCATAGCTATTTTAACAGCTGACAGTCATATAAGACGTGCTGGTGCTATGACAACGCGACATCGATGTGGTCTGTTAAATTTTGTGGGCGAACTTGCATCATCCCTATTTGGCATTGCTATGTCAGGAGACATAGAGACCATTAAATGAATTGTTAAGACCACAATGTCAAAGTTCAACCAGTTAGTCCATTTTAGTAATGAACTGATTTCGCATATAAAACATGTGTTTGTCGAAATTAGTGTAAATCGAGATCGGATGAATGACTTCACTGACTCTATGAACAATATAACTGCTGTTATGGATGACCTTATTAAAAGCCAACAGGTTCAATCGGTCAAGCAGTCAACACCTTAGAAGGCATTGCCTGTGCCTATAGACAATCGGTGATGACATTTCAAAGATGAACGGCTTCACTCGAGCTGGGAAGTCTCACAGAAGAATTATTTGGTCTAAACGATCTTAAGGAAGTAGGACGATAAATAGACGTAGGTCTAAACTTGATAGAACCCTTGCAATGGTACTACAGAAATGTTGTAGTATGGCCTTTGTGGAAGGATCCCGTAAATCTGCTTTTTATGGCAGTTTTACCTGTCATTGATGACGGTACTTATATTGAACATGGGATACATACTTGGCTGGTATCATTAAATATGCCAGGTCATTATATGCAGGTCATGCTATCTGTTATTGGTATTGGTTTGGATACTAGAACTGGCTGGTATTTTGTTCCAACTAATTGTAGAGGGGAGGGTCCCTGAGTTTGTGAGGGAAATCTACAAGTTGATAGCAGTCATATACCATATGTTGTTAGCATACTAACAAACACCACGGATCCATTATGTAAAATTCAGCTATCTCAGTCTAATGATACTAGCAGCAAATTATATAAGGGTGAGTATACTGATGTCATTTTAGAGACCTTTGGTGAAAAGATCAAAGTGCATTGTACTGGGTAAGTTACTAGGGAGCTTGTGAATGGTGTGTATGTTTTGAAGCCTATGAGATGTGCATATAGTGGGGTGGGCTGCCATTATAGACCCATTAAGGCTTATGAACATAGATATACCAAGGTCGCTCCAACCTTGAATATGTCAAATGTTGAAATTTTTTATATACTAATCCCGATTTGGATCATCTCACAGTTGAAAATGGTTAAGTGGGAACATTTATGTAAGGTTAAGACAGTTTCACTGGCACCATTGCATGAGATAAATATCAATATGACTGGTATCAACGAGCTTGGAGATCATTCAATGCTAATTATTGCATTCGCTGTTGTTATTCTAATCATGATTGTTATGTTTATATTATATAGGTGTGGTGTCTTATCAGAAACAAGACAGAGGTGTAAGTCAGATGAGTCCAAGTAGACCACTGGATTGAAGCGTATCTGTGTGTGAGCATCCAGAGTGCATGAGCCAGATGTGGACACTGGTATCACTTCATCCACGGTTCCTACACACATAAATCTGCGGATTCCAGGGGTATCCTTTGATTCACACATGTAGGTCACGTAATTCTTCTTATTGTCGTAAAACGTCTTTTTAAGCATCTTGTTGTATTTCACATTAGCTTTAACATCAAAATTCCATTAATCACTGAACTTATGTAACTTTCCTTTATTATTATCTTAATTCAAATAACTCTGAATATAGCTACACATAATTTCATTTTGAATAGAGGTAGGAAGTAGGATTGTCTTAAATGTCTGAAGAGGTGAGCCAGTAAAACGTGCAGCAGTATGCAATATTGTTATGAGCTAGTCAGTAAGGAGCAGCAGTATGCAATATTGCCATAAGCGGCTGCATTGAATCAAACTGGGTCTCTTCTTCAAGGCCAGGACCTAACTCTGGTACTGTGATGTTGAAGTAAAACGTGCAGTAGTATGCAATATTGTTATGAGCTAGTCAGTAAGGAGCAGCAGTATGCAATATTGCCATAAGCGGCTGCATTGCATCAAACTGGGTCTCTTCTTCAAGGCCAGTACCTAACTCTGGTACTGTGATGTTGACATATAATAAGATTTGTTATTCTATCAATATGTTTACATGTGAGTGGGTTAGCAGAGGAGATTGGGGATGGCAGTCCTCTGGATGGGCCATGCACACAGTATCCATATGCCAATGAAGGTACACAACCGGCAGGTCAAATCTATACGCATGACATAATTCCATGTGTATGCGGATGATGCTTGTTGAAAGGGATCCCAGTTTGCTCTCGTCTAACAGTGCATCCTGCTATCGATGTAATAGATTATATAATATTAAACATCATATACTATGTTTACACACAACTGTATAAGTCTGTTTATGTTTTAATTATATGGATTTGTGCCACTGCTATAGTTGCCATTGCATAGCTTAGCTTGTAATTTAGTTATATGGTTAGCTTATTTTACATGAAACTTATACATGATAAGTTATTTACAAGAATTTAGTTATATTGATTTGATTGTTGTGTTCATTTGCTAACATTATTTATATTTTAATGTTCGAATATATTTTAGTTTGACATGGTTATTTTGCCATTAGGACACACTGGCACACAAGTATATTTGCTCATTTTTCATATTGTAAATATATTTGATTGTCAGCTTTTGATGATGTACAGCAGTTAAATAGTTGATGGTGGATATTTAACTAGGGGTCGTGGGCATATGTAAATATGCATCGGTTACAGTTGGTTGGAGAGTGCACGCTCCGGTTAACATTATGTAGCTGATGCCTGTTGGGTATGTCTTATGACGCCTATTGGAAAGAACGTACACCAATACAGCAACAGTTTTCATCAGGAGCATACATACCTACAAACGGAATTCGTTACCATAATTAACCATTTGCTTGACCATGGCGCATCAAGGGAGAATTGAATGTACCCTTCTATTTATGTAATAAGGGTAGACTATAATCTCTCAACAAAATTGGCCGTCTTTAGCTAAAGTCTAACCAAGTTCACTTTTAAGAATTATTTATAAACTAAAGTGAAACTATTCTGGTACATCAGAAATTTATTGATAAACTATTCCAAATCAGTTTTGTCATTTTGCATGCCTTTCTCATGATGATTTTGAATTCGGTTAACGCCTCTATGAAGAGATGATGGGCACAGGAGTGGACAGGGTCATCGCGTGGCTGATGGGATTGTCCAATCCATGAGCATGATTCTATTCTTGTGAAGAGTTGACGAAATGAATTTCGATGAAATAAATAAGCATTGCAACTTTGAAAATGTAATTATCGCATTTTGGCACTCGCATGAGTACATACAAGTTCAAAATCTCGTTAGGTAATTCAACTCTTTCCTTAGCGCTGGTCCGGCTTGTTAGCAAGTAGAACATAGAAATTTTCAATTAGTCTGCTAGGAATATTATCTAGATTGTGTATTTCAAATACATGCAGTGAGCTTTATTTTATAGCAACTAACGTTGCCAGAAATTAATTTGTTTGTATTCAGTTAAATTATTATTATTATTTAATAAAAGCCAGCCATTAGGTTGACGCTAGAAAGTCATCATCGAATCTTCGAGTTAGTTAAGAATCGTTGATGAAATCATCTTCATCACGAATCTGTGTATCTTCTGATAAGTTAGGCCCAAAGATTCAGCAAATCATAGCCTTCCAAGACAGCAAGCCGAATCTTATTTAAACATCTTCATTCGTCATCATCATCTTGTGACGTCATAAATCTAGATCCCAAATTTACAACTTGCTTGTTTTGCCTCGGATACTATAGTGATCAAGCTTGTGGACTAGGAGGAGGCTGTAGCTAACCGTATCAAGTGGTTTGGCGAATTCCATTATGATACAGTCTGTATGTTTGCCGTTGTCCATGTTTTTGTGACATCATCAATGAATTCGATGAGTTGTGTGTCACATGAGACAAGATCGAATGTAAGCAGCATGCTGAATCATCTTCAATGCCTATCCCTCGAGAGACCGGCGAAATCTGCATGGTTTACAATGATGTATAAAATCGCCAACAATCATGTGCCCATCAACAAAGAGATCTGACTCATGCCACCAAATTACTTCTCACCAAATTTGCGTAGCATTCCAAGTCACCTCCTGTAGAAATGAGTACCATAAACAATCGGTCTTCCCACATACAACCAGGGATTGATATGATATTCTTTGCGTTTTTGTTTACATTCTTGGGAAAGACTGTAAACAAAAACACAAAGAATATAATAGCTAAAAACACAACATTAATAAAACGGAGACCAATCCGCAAATGTTAAAACTGGCAAGCACAGATTATAAACGAACAATAGCAAACTATTCAGTACTTTTCCATAAACAAATGCATCAAAATTAAGAGACTTAAAACTCAATAATATTAAAGAATTCTGGAAATAATAAACAGAAAACATAAGAATAGTGAACAGAATACAAACATTGAACTAAATACACTTTTTGAACATTTCAAATCAATAAACGAGCAACTTGATATAGATAATGATGAAAATAGACCAACTATACCGCCATGTGAGGAGCTAGATGTAGAAATATCTATAGAGGAAATACAAAAGGCGATAAATAAACTCTCTAAGGGAAAGACCAATGGAACAGATGACATTCTTAATGAATATACTAAAATTACATCCGATCTTATGATGCTCATATATGTAAAAAATTTTAATACAGGGATTTTTCCAGAATCCTGGTTAGTGGGGAAGATAATAGCAAATCTATAAAGGTGACCCATTAGAAGCATCACATTACAAACCCATCACTTTGTTAAGTTGTCTTGGGAAGCTATTCACATCTATTTTAAATGAAAGATTAAAATTATATGCAGAGAAGTATGAACTAATGGACCAGAGCTTTTTTTAGCTCTTTTTTTTTTAGCTATGCCCTGCCCATCACTAGCTAGGCTCCACCCACACCTCGCCATGTTGGGATTGATCGATCCCCAAATGCCCTAGCTATCAATTTCCTGAAAACTATACAGGGACGCTGTTGAATATTTTGTAACTAATTTGACTGGGTGCTGTTGCTGCCTATGTCAGCAACGGTTCCCAGTCAAATTAGTTTCAAAATATTCAACAGAATATTTATAAAATAGTAAAAGCAAACAATTTGTACAACAATGCATAGACCGTCTTCAAATATGCGTTTGTGACGTACTTATCAACGTCATTCTTTATGATGTCATTGTACACATCACGCAGTTCATTATGACGTCATATGATGGGTGGGTACTCTGGAAATGTGAATTACAGAAGCTCAAGCTGGTATTTTGATAGCTCAACCCTAGATAATATATTCTCATTATACTGGATTAAGAAAATTATCCAGGCACATAGAATAACTCTTTATTGAAGCTATATCTACTTTAAATAAGCTTTTGATATGGCATGGCGAATTGGCCTATGGCACAAATTAATTCAAATCAAAATATTAGGCAAGTGCTATGATGTAATTCACAATATGTATCAGTCAATAAAATCATTTGCATCGCAACATCAAACGTCTATATATTTTATAGTACAATTGGGGTGAGGCAAGGGGAAAATATGTTACCATTTTTATTTGCTTTTTATTTATTTATTTATTTATTTTTTATTATATTCATAAATGACTTGTAAGAAAAAGACACACCTGGTTTATCATCCATATCAACATTAGCTTATGAAAAAATCGATTTAATTTTAAACCTAGCAATACTCTTATATGCAGATGATACTGTTGTAATGGCAGATTCAGCTGAAAATCTCCAGAATGCTCTACATATATTTAACAACTGTTGTACAGAATGGAAACTCTCAGTAAATTTAAGTAAGACTAAGATAATGCTATTTCCAAATATTAAATGACATAAACAGAGCAAATTTTATTTAGGGGGCAAAGAAGTTGAAATAGTGGATGAGTAGTTTTTAAATAACTGATAGTTCCTATTCATGTAGGTGCCGAAATATAAGACATGTACAAAAGCGATGTTCCAACTAATTAAGAAAATAAGTGAACATTACATCCCATTCGACCTGCAATACACCTTATTTGACACAATGATAATGCTAGTACTTTTATATGCCTTAGAGATTTGGGGATTCGAAAATCTGGAAATGTTCGAAACTTGTCACCTCCGATTTTTTAAGAATGGCTTGAGAGCAAAGAAGGTACCTCAAATACTATAATATATGGAGAGACTGGGCGGTCTCCATTAAGTATCACCGTAAAATGTAATATGATTAGGTTTTGGGCTACTCTCATGAATGTCGGCTATGGGAAACTCTCCTCTACCATCTACTTTTTTATGTAGAGTGTGATAATAATACAAATTTTAATTGTAAGTGGCTAGCATGTCTCAAATCTACTCCTCAAGCTATAGGTCAAGAACAATTACTCAGTGAAGACTATATTGATAAAAATTATATTATTAAAGTCACAAAAGAAACATTGCAAAATCAACACCAAGCACGATGGAGACAGGAAATTGGTGCTACTACCAGATTAACTTTCTATAAAGAAATTAAAGAATACTTTGGGGATGAAAATAATCTTACGAATCTACCGTTTATGGAAGCTGTTACCTTGTGTCACTTCCGGACCCTAAATCACAAACTGAAAATTGAAACGGGCAGATGGGGAAAATATTGAAATAAATGACCGATTGTGTAGGATATGCAATGAAATAGACGACGAAAATCATTTTCTTTACACCTGCAGAAAATACGACGACGAGCGATCAAAATACATTCCGCAGTACTTTATCGCAAGTTTCAACCAGGCAAAACAAAAGATTTATTAGCCCTATGCAATGTACCTATTCTCATAAAACTGTGTAAATATTAAGTATTTTCAAATGAGCCAAAGGTTTAACAGCTGACACCGACAGCGACTGCTGCTGCTGGTGCTGGTGCTGGTGCTACTACTACTACTACTACTACTACTACTACTACTACTACTACTACTACTATTTCTGCTGCTGATGCTGCTGCTGTTTCTGCTGCTGCTGTTGCGGTTACTGCTGCTACTACTACTACTCCTACTACTACTACTACTACTACTACTACTGCTGCTGCTGCTGCTGCTGCTGCTGCTGCTGCTGCTGCTGCTGCTGCCGCTGCTGCTACCACCATAGAATTATAAATTTTATATACATGCATTTTACTGTACTGCTAATATTCTACCGCCACAATCATTATGTACATGTTACCCTCACATTCCCTTGAAGGGTCTGAGTGTTTTAAAGTGAACTTGACCTTGAACTTGGAACACCCTACCAGAAGTTACGGTACAAGCTGAGTGCCTTGGCATATTTGAGAATCTCACGCAGTAAGCGCATGGAACCTTGTTCTGTTTTTTTAATACAGTTCAAAGCCACTAAAAATAGTTTTTAACGTTGCCGTGCGCTCTCTACAGCGGCATAATAATCAACCTGCTGACGGCGGTTACTAAATAGCAGAAGCAGAAGTAGAAGCATAGAAATTTACTCAACTCTAGACATTTTCGTGAAATCCACCCTTGATCTGAATGCGTAAATCACGTCAATAGAAAGATTACTTTATTGTCCTCACGAAGTTCCAGCATGTCGATTTATTACGTTCTAACTATAGAGGGTTAGATAATAAAAATGTGTATAAAATGTCGTGAATAATGTGACGGCTTTCCTGTGTCGATTAAAACAATCTCTAAAAAATTTTAAGTGTTTGTTGCAAAGATCTGGATATTAAATGAAACTTTTACTGGCATTTCGAACCCAATGAACCATATTTTATCCACTTTCCTAGGGCGTACATCGAGAGGCGTGGTTTTAACTGAGCCTATCATGAACCCTTCTGAATCTCTCTGTAGAACAAAGTGGCAGAAAATCGTTGTTGCCTAAGGCAACCACGGATTTCAGTCAAATTGTTCTAAAATATTCGAAAATATGTATTCTGATATACGCATAGTGAAATGGAATCAAGCGCGAATCGCTAATCTCCTTTCTTGTGTTCTCATCTGTGATGATAACTGGTGTATTTTTTAGAATTATGTTGCAAGAAGCTGTTACTCTACGCAACAATATTAGGACGAAATTCCCCAAATCAGTGCCAATATTAATTAACACATTTTTCTTACTTTTATTATGTACTCTTTAACCCCCTCTAGTTACTGACTCATTTAATGGTCAAACTGACCAAAAACAACAACTCAGCAATGATCTTGAGACATTGGTTATTTGAAAGGCCAAGAGAAGAGTATCTTTGAATATTTTTCCGTGGTAAATTGTCAAAAAATACTCTTCTCTTGGCCTGCAGATAGACACTGGCTAAGCAAAACCTTACATTTTCTTTACCATTATCCCTTTGACGGTCAGGCCGACGAAAAGAATATCAGTGGTAAATTTACAAAAATAGTCCTCGAAAATTAAAACATTTTGAAAAATATTGACCATCAAAATGTTTAACGGGCCTTTCCGGTTTTAGCTATGCCCCGCCCATCTCTAGCTAAGCTCCACCCACACCTCGCTCGTGTTGGGATCGATCGATCTCTGAACACCCTGACCATCAATATCCAAAAAACAACACAGGTAAGCTGTTGAATATTTTGAAACTAATTTGCCTACCACAACAGCGCCCAGTCAAATTAGTTTCAAAATATTCAACAGCATGTTTATTAAATAACAAAGAATTACAATGACATGCAATTCACACGTGTCGGACCATTTCAGATTTGGTGACGGTCTATATGGATTCCTTTGTGACGTAATGATTATGACGTCATCATACACGCGCTGAGCTGATTATGACGTCATAAGAGGTCTGATGATGAATGGATATTCTGGAAAGGTGAATTGATATATCAAGTACTATTTTGAGCGCTTTGAGGCGCTGTTGACACAAGAGGGGGGTAAGAATAATGTTGCAGGAAGCTGTTGCTCTACGCAACCATATTAGGACAAAATTCCCAAAATCAGTGCCAATATTAATTAACAACTTTTACCATGTTTTGAAAAAGCTGATCTTACATATCTAAAAGTTAATATTAGTTATAGAATACTACATTTATCCCGTTGTGGAATTCAGAATAAACCACATACGCTCTGTTTCAATTGTGTGCCTTTCCTGTTTATCCATTCATCATCTGACGTCATATGACATCGTAATCAACCACGTGTCATGTAGGATGACGTCATAATCAATGATGTCATGAATGCGTATATAAGTTCGTCAAGAACGCGTAATTGGACGGACTAAGCGTGATTGTACGAATTGTATGGTTTTACTATAAACATGTTGTTGAATATTTTGAAACTAATTTGACTGGGCACTGTTGCTGCTATATACAGCAACAGCACCCATTCAAATTAGTTTCAAAATATTCAACAGCTTACCTGTATAGTTTTCCGGAAATTGATAATCAGGGAGTTCTAATAAGGTCGTTCGATCCCAACACTGGCGAAGTCTGGGTGGAGCTTAGCTAATAATGGGCCGGGCGTAGTTATGACTAGATTCATCCATTCAGACGCTTTCTTGATGGACGGACGGACGGACCATGCCGTCAGCTAACAAGTGATGTATTTGATGTATTTATGCCATAATCTACCAGTACAATATCACGTTTGGGGTTAGTATCCTTTTAGTCCTTCTAGGCCTCTAACCCGACTATCGTAGTTAAATTTCATGAAAACTATTTTGACTTTGATTTGGTTGATTATTTTGAAACTAATTTCCCTTGAAGGCGTCGGTGCTTTCGCTGTTTCTGGTTTTCATCGTTTAAGCCTTTAACACTTCTCATTCAAATGTCCATTTGCAGACCAAAACGAAGACTATTTTTGAAAATTTAAAACTACCAGTCATTCCAGTGGTAAAATTTCAAAAAATAGTCTTCTCTGGGTCTGCAAAGGAACATTTCCCAAGACCACTGCAGAAGCCGTTTTGGCCGGCTTGAATGTTAAAGGGTTAAGGGTTGAATTAAGTACGATACATATTACACCTGAATAGCACGCCTTTAACCCTTTAAGCGTCGAATTCGTTCAAAGAAATTAAAATTTTTTCATAGAAAATGCCCATTTTCAGACCAAGATAAAACTATTTTTGAAAACTTCCCACTGGAATGACTGGCTCGGTTATCGAGCCAGTCATTCCAGTTGTAAATTTTCAAAATTTGTCTTCTCTTGGTCTGAAAATGGAGATTTCTCAAGACCACTGTAGAAGCGGTGTTTGACTGATATGAGTGTTAAAGGGGTAATACCACCTTCCCGCACATACTTCGTCCTAATCTATTATACCAGTGAAGGCCGAATGTCCGCGAAGTTGTTAATATGACAATCCAAGAGATTTTACTAATCAAACAGAAACACTGCTTTTGTCTGAATTCCCAGAAAAAGCTCCCCGATCAACACAACAGGAAATGTGTGATTTTAATATCTAGAAAATCTGTATGTTTCCGTCGAGTAAAAAGATACCTAGATCCATCGCTTGTAGAAATATGTGTACAAGATTTATTTTGTCATCACATAATCGCCGTCGTAAATTCCCAAGTCTCAATTTATGAAGGAAATGATTAATTCGTTTTAAATATTGTGAAAACGCCTGCTTGATAGGCTTTTATATCGCGGGGATGTCGCCACGACCCTGCGCTCATTCATTCATTCGTTCGTTCATTCGTTCGTTCGTTCGTTTGCTCTTTCGTTCGGTCGGTCGATCGGTCGTTAGTTAGTTAGTTAGTTAGTTAGTTAGTTAGTTAGTTAGTCGGTCGGTCGGTCGGTCGGTCGGTCGGTCGGTCGGTCGGTCGGTCGGTCGGTCGGTCGGTCGGTCGGTCGGTCGGTCGGTCGGTCGGTCGGTCGGTCGGTCGGTCGGTCGGTCGGTCTGTCGGTCGGTCGGTCGGTCGGTCGTTGATTGGATCGTTCGGTCGTTCGGTCGGTCGGTCGGCCATTTGTTCGTTCGTTCGTTCATTCTTTCGACCAGTCGTTCATTCGGACAGTCGGCGTTCATTTCTTTCATTCGTTCATTCGTTAATTAGTTCGTTCACGCATTCTACATTCTTTAATCAGTTCGTTCATTCATTCATTCGTTCATTCGTTCGTGTTTGAGAGAGAAGAATCATGTGAGAACATCGACATGTATGATTGACTAATTAAGGTTTTATCTAATTGATTCATATTGATGATAAAATTAAAATCAATTGAACTCACATTCTTAAGACAAATGTCTATACTACTTTTACTATGTTATTAACTTTTAACTCTAAACATTGTTTAAAAACTTTTAATTTTCTCATTAAAAATGTCCATTTGCAGACCAAGAGAAGGCCATTTTTGAAATTTTACCACTGTAATGACTGGCTCGGTTATCGAGCCAGTCATTCCAGTGGTAAATATTAAAAAATAGTCTTCTCTTGGTCTGCAAATGGGCATTTCTCACGGCAACTGCAGAAGCCGTTCTTGGCCGGTGTGAGTGTTAAATGGTTCAGGTGGAGGGTGTGGGTGTGTGTGTGTGGGGGGGGGGGGTGTGTGTGTGGTGGTATATATCCGTTATTCGGTGAGTAAATAGAACGGGTACATGCGTGCAATGTAGACCCGCATAAAATTAATATACGCCTATGCCGTTTATAAATACGCTTCTAGGCCCAAATGTTATTCACTCGTGTACATTTTAATTAATTTTAACTTTTCATCTAAATGTCATTTTGTTTTGGGTGATTCCCTTTTTAGGATATTGATCCAGCCTAATACCTTAACAAATTAAAACCAGGTGTGATTGCTACCTGATTAGATATAAAATGTTAATGCAGATTAATAATTGAGAATTTTATCAGTCTAATTCAACATTCAATAATATGTCAAATGTGGATAGATATGCAATAATCATAGAATAAGAACAACCGCTTGTAGTGCATTTCATTTTAGCGTATATTGCAGATAAGACTTCTTTAGATGGCTGAGACAGCATTGTATTTCAGTCAAACTATATGACATACCTGCTGAGTATTTTGACAACAGTTCGACTATTGTCACGATAGTTCGCTTTCTCGTTAAACTAACTTTTTGGTAATTTAGGATGAAATGCATCTTAGCATAGTTGTAATTAAGTTAGGCGTACGACGACCGGTAATAGCATACGTGAAATAGTTTAATAAGACCGGCTTAATGCCTTAAGCGATGTGACAATTTCGTTTTATTTCGTCTCAAATACACAAATACAAATATCGCTTTTAAAAGCGTGTTTGTCAAAATTTGACAATCAGTACAATAGAAATAATAAATTTGTAGCGATTTGTTTAGGAAAGTCGTTGAACGATTGGCGCCTGATAGTTATTCGTTACTGATCGACGATGCTGATAACGTGTCAACAGTCTCGGTGCTTTCGGTGTCTTGATTGACAGGTACCCATACATCAATGACGTCAGACACATTTGATGTTACAAGTACTAATTGCTACAATGAGGCCATAAATGACACGAGGTATTCATATACGAGGCTGCGCTGGTTGTCTTATATCCTAGTCGATCTAGGGTAAAGACAGTTTTATTTGAAATACATTAAACAGTATATAGGCCCTAAATGTGTATGAATGCCATCAATTATAAGGACGTGGCTACGGACAGCTCGTGCCACAGGTCTACCACTCAGTATGTGGCAAACAATGTTCATAGCGAAGATCACCTCTCGCAGGTCTTTGAAACCTGTTCCCGCTATCAGATGTCCTATGCTACCAAGAAACCTCATCAAAGTATGGGCGTCATTCGATCGTAGCACCACTGAATGCAAAGGACTGTTCTCAGGAGCACTTTCAACAATTATCGTGGCTTTCCATCACAATGGCTGGTCCAAGATGAGCGCTGGTGTTTCTCCATGGCGACTGACATTTTCACATACGAAATGTAAGGTCCCGTTCACGCGCGTCATGTTGCTGGGATTCATATCTATCACTGGGAGGAGTATTGAAGATGCTTGTCCCGGGTGTTTCTGCTTAGACATCGATTGCATATATAGCCAGACTATGCTGGCTTAGGAGACCGAAATGACGGAGATTTTTTTCCATAGAAGGTCTACCAAGAATTTACCATTGTCTTCCGTTGATGTCTGCTGACTTTCGAAGATTTTCCAATCCTTTACGGATTGATTTATTCTAATACGTCCAGCAGCAGCTATATCACACTTTATGACTGAAGCTCCGTCAGATTTGGTACCACTGCTATAATGGCAATGCCATGAAAGCTGTCGCTGCCATCGAGTGTTCTACTATCATGACTGACATTGGCTGTCAGGTGTTGCATGGATTATGCTGGGAAACTCCTGAAATATCCCTGGTAATTGGTTCTCCGACGGTACAAATGGAAAGACTAGTGGGGGTAAACGTCATTAGATTGATGAGATTACCAACGGCGTCTATCAACCTCAACTTTTCAGTATCAAGGTCACTTTCCTTGATGAGGTGAGTTTTGGATTAAGGTTAGTATAGTTACAAACATGACGATTGCCATCATTGTCATGACGTCATTAATCCACACAGTTTTCTTTAAACATTTCGTCTCGAAAGCACGTGTATGCTCTTCCCGTCATGTTGTCATTCATCCACGCCATTCCCATGGGGTAACCCTTTGGTCGCCAAAGCCCAAGGTGGCGTCGTGTAACATAAGCAAAACGGGAAATTTGTAATTTCTTTGATAATTCTTTTATTTAGTGGATTATAGTATGCTGCGTCGCAAAGCTCAACAGACTTGTCCTTGCCACAGTCTTCAGAAATTGTGAACTGTCTACTGCTGTACAATACACGCACCCTCCATTTTCATAAGATGCTTTTTTCCACCTACCAAGTAGAGATTACCGAAAAGGTCAGTATACCTTGTTGATGAGGTACATGTAGGTGGCCAACTGGCTATGATGATCGATGGACAATATGGAAGCGTGGCAGCATACACGACCTGGCCATGTTTGCTGCCATCCTTCCATATTCTCAATCGATTACACGATGAAAGGAGTTCTTATGCCATAATGCCTTAGAAAACAGTAATGTGCCTTTCCCGTTTTAGCTATGCCCCGGCCATCTCTAGCTAAGCTCCACCCACACCTCGCTCGTGTTGGGACTGATCGATCCCTGAACTCCCTGACTATCAATTTCCAGAAAAATATACGGGCAAGCTGCTGAATATTTCGAGACTTATTTGACTGGGTGCTGTTGCCGCCTATGGCATTAACAGCACCCAGTCAAATTAGTGTCAATATATTCGACAGAATGTTTATTAAACAGTAGACATGCAATTCGCACAACGTGTCGGACTATTAAGCGCTTAAGATGGACTAAATCGAGTCATTCATGCAGTAATTGATTATAACGTCATCCTACACGTCATGTAGTTGATTATGACGTCATATAATGGATCGATAAATTGGAAATGTCCATTGGACACATCCTAATACATCTATATTAAAAGCTGCCCTTTCATGAAGCCAACATTGGATACGTCACATCTACTTCTTTGAGAACACATTCAACTCACGATTCAGACACGGGCTCCGAAATATCAGCCTGCTCAAGATGGAAGGCTCCAGGCTATGCAAAGCCTGAATGAAGTGTGCAACTACGCATTACAGTTTAGTAATAAACACGTGTCATAAGTAATAATACTATACACATTGTTCAGCTCATTTGCTACTTTAACCGAGTGTGTCGTCATTTCTTGCACTACATCAATTCTCATTGGTCATTGTGAGGTGCATCAGTAACAAAATAGTCCCTTCCCCGGAAATTACTGTATCATTCCTGAATATATCGCAACCTAAATCCTGTGGAAATAGCTGATTTTGATTCGGCTGATTTGTCAATTTTTGGTTTCTTGAAAGGCTACAATGGCTGGATTGCGTATTGATAGATATATGACTGCATCTCAATTTTTTGTCCTCTGATGCTATATGAATAGATAGTATAAGAGGTGACGAGTGTTCCGTTAAACTGATCGTTTTTCTAAGGCACGGACAAATCAAACATCCACAATTAGTTTTGCAATTGGAATTTTACATTTGATATAAGTAATGCCGTCAAATAACATTAATAACAGTTTTCAAATTAAGACATCTAAAAAATCTAAGTTCGAATCTTAATTTGAGAGCGAGGTAGATATTGTTTTATCCGGGTATTCGTTGTTCGGGGTGAAAAATTAGCTTCTAAAACGCTTTAGTAGCTTTGTACATAATGGGAAACGATTTACCCCTCAAGTCGACCAAAACATTTTCTGCAGTGGTTTTGAGAAATGTTGATTTGCAGACCATGTGAAGACTATGTTTGACAATTTATCACTGGAATGACTGGCTCGATAACCGAGCCAGTCATTCCAGTGATAAAGTTTCAAAAATAGACTTCTCTTGCTCTGCAAATTGACATTTTCTTATGAAAAAGTTTAAAATTTCTTGGACAAATTTGTGGGTTAAAGACTTAACGCCATGATCTTTGTATCTAAAAAATAATCCAATGGAATATATCACAGTAATCAAGCAATCGTAATACCTATCAACACTAACGATAATCCTAGAATAATCCTTGAATGATTTGATCGACCCGTGGTAGGTAACGGAACCATTCAGCGCATAAATCTGGTATATTAACGTATTTTGAGAACAGTCTCTGTGTTTAGACCTTCAGTTGCCGAGCAATACGTTAGCATGATTTGTTAATTTACATTGTTTCGTCTATCGGATTAGTGTGATCTAATCGACGTTGATCAGTCAATAGATTTAAATGTCGGTGTAAAAATGAGCATGTACAATACACAGGTGTCGACGTATATCAGAGTACGAGACCGCGTCTAGTCAAATTAAAATTAAGAAATAATTTATTCATTTTAGTCTAGGATTTGATAAACTAGAAATGTTTACAATAAAAATCGGGTTTTAACAACACTGTGCTAGTTATTTAGGTGAGATGGACAACATAGGTTATAGGAATTTTAAAATTCCAGTCAACTTATCTCACACGATGTGTTGACCATTTTGAATATAATTTGACTGAAAGCTGTATGCCGTGGCTGCGCATGCTATAGACGGTAACAACTCTTTGCTTACTACGTGGTATAACAGGTCCCAGTAAAATTAGTTTCAAAATATACAACACAGATAAATGGATCTGATCTGTTACTCATGTAGCTGACGTCATAATCAAATTCCTCATATGTTAATTGACGTCACAAATACTTACAATCATAATAGGGTAGCTCCGTCACGAAAGTGGTAATGGTCTGCCACGAAAGTATCCGAAATTTATGTATCCGATTAACCAACAGTTTAATAAACATTCTGTTGAATATTTTGGAAATAATTTGACTGGGAGCTGTTCCGCCATAGGCAGCAACAGCTCCCTATCAAAATATTCAACAGGTTATCGATATCTTTACCTTGACTGTTAAATACTGGAAAATCGTGTTTCACAGTATCAAATCAATTGCAACACGCATACAAAGCATAGGTGAAGCTTAGCTAGAATGGTATATTCCCGTTCATCCATCAATCATATGACGTCATAATCACTTACGTAACGTGCATGCTGACGTAATCAATTACGTCGTGAATGGCGTATCTACGTTCGTCACGATGGCTTACTTGGCAACGGACTAAGCGCTGGATGTCTTTAATTATTATTTAATAAACAGTCTGTTGGTTATTTTGAAAGTAATTTGACTGGGCGATATTGCTGCCATAGGCAGCAACAGCACCCAGTCAAATTACTTTCAAAATATCCAACAGATTAACTCTATAGTCGTCTAGAAATTGATATTCTGAGGGTGTAGGGATCGATCGATCCGACCACTGGAAAATCGTGGGTGAATTTCAGCTAGAACTGTGCGTGGAATAGCTAAAACTTCCTCCATCGCACGTGTCATAGTTAGCAATGTATCCTTGTATTACAAGTATTAATATATAATCTTCCATTCATAAATAACTTTGGCAATCTTCTTTAGAATGCGTATATTCTAATCATGAATTAAAGTTCTCACGAAACATTAAAACAAGAAGGAAATCTTTATTAAAAAAAAAGCTTCCTGACGATTTCTTTTCGAAACGGCCATTTAGGTTGATATTTGCAGGCGCGACTATTTGAGACTAACCCGACTACTGCCGAAATCTAGATATTCTTTGGAGGGGGTGGGGGCATTTCCTGCCCGCTTAGATGAAAAATCTAGATATGGGCTTACGATAGCTCTCAAATAAGTCTAGTTTCACATGGGATGTACATAATTTCAAAATCTGATGCTCTTACAGCTTATTTTCTTATTTCTCGAGGGAAAAATCTAGACATGGACATAAAAATCACCTGACAAATTACACTGAGCGCTTGATTTGGTGTTCCTTGTAAGTTGGCGTCTCGTACAACTCCCACACTCTCGCCACATCCTTGCTACGACTCATCCCAACGACCCAAAAGATACACTATTATTGAATGATTAATATGAACAATCTGATATGGGTTGCATAAGCTAGGCGTTCAGCATTAGATCCGGGGTCCATCCATTCTAGCTATACCCTATATCACATTTCAAGATAGGATGCACGCATTTCTATAGATAGGCTCCGCACATTTCAAGATACGCTCCGTCCAATTCTAGATAGGCTCTGCACATTTCTGGATAGGCTCCGTACATTTCTAGATGCTTCCGCACATTTCTGGATAGGCTCCGCGCATTTCTAGATGCTTCCGCACATTTTTAGATAGGCTCCGCACATTTCTAGCTATACCACCGCACATTTCTAATAGGCTCCGCACATTTCCAGATAGGCTCCGCACATTTCTAGCTATACCTTCGCATATTTTTAGATACGATCTGCACATTTCCAGATAGGCTCCACACATTTCTAGATAGGCTCCACACATTTCGTTATAGGTTCTGCACATTTCTAGATAGCCTCTGCACATTTCTGGATAGGCTCCGTACATTTCTAGATAGGCTCCACCCATTTCTATATAGGCTGCACACATTTCTAGATAGGCTCCACACATTTCTAGATAGGCTCCACACATTTCTAGATAGGTTCCGCACATTTCTAGATAGGCTCCGCATATTTCTAAATAGGCCCCGCACATTTCTAGATAGGCTCTGCACATTTCTAGATAGGCTCTGCACATTTCTCGATAGGCTCCGCACATTTCCAAATATAGGCTGCGCACATTTCTAGATAGGCTCCACACATTTCTAGATACGAGCTGCACATTTCCAGATAGGCTCCACACATTTCTAGATAGGTTCCGCACATTTCTAGATAGGCTCCGCATATTTCTAAATAGGCCCCGCACATTTCTAGATAGGCTCCGCACATTTCTCGATAGGCTCCGCACATTTCCAAATATAGGCTGCGCACTTTACATGTGTGTCTGAATAGGGTATTATACTTTAAACCCCGTGTTCCCATAATCTTAATTTCAGGGTAGCCTAACCATGTAGGTAAGTTGATAAGATTTTTTTTAAAAACAATTTGACCGGGAGCTGTTGCTACCTACATAACTGCAACATCTCCTTGTTAAATTAGTTTCATAATATTCAACAGAGTGTTTAATAAATTGCAAATTCATCAAAGATATAAAATGGATGAATCCTATCTGTCACTCGTGTATATGACGTTACAATCAATGAACCTTTCCATTTTTAGCTATGCCTAAGTCTACGCGGCATGGCATAATGTCAAACCGGTGACGATGTCAATTTTCAAACCGGTTTGAACCGTAGATCGGTTTTATGGGGTGGGGCCAAGGATGATTGGGTACAATTATTGTAAGTAATATTTTTTCGATTTGTATGTAGTGTTGTCTGGAACCTTTGATCCAAAATACACACTCGCGACTTACTTTGTTTATAAGCATCAGGAATAAGGTATATAACATAGATTTCTGATTACGTCAGTAATTGTTAAAACCTAGCTTCTTACGGACTAACAATAATGTGTGTTTCATTTACAATCGATTAATTCTTCTAATGCGCAAGATGTGTTTAATCATCACGCGTCGAACAACGGGATATATTATTCATTAATTTTTGTTGATCCGTTATATGGGCTATTATTTTTAGACTGCTCACTGCTTGTTGAAAATTGTTGGTGTTACGGGCAGCAAAAACTGTCAATCAATGGACCTCTCCGGTTTTAGCTATGCCCCGCCCATCTCCAGCTAAGCTCCACCCACACCTCGTTCGTGTTGGGATCGATCGATCTCTGATTACCCTAACTATCAATTCCAATAAAAACTACACAGGAAAGCTATTGAATAGTTTGCATGCTACAGACTAAAACCTTTTCTATTCAGCTCGAAAGGATAGGTTTAATATGGTTGGAGACAATCTCTTCGTTAGGAGACGCGTAGTGTACGCCTCTTTTCCGGTAGTTGCGATAATTTAGCCCCGCACTCCGGCAAGGTTGTGTAAGATTGGCCAACATACCTAAAGGGCCACGTATTTCTAAGTTGTCTCTCTTCATGTTCCACTAAGCCTTATGGCTTCTCAATCGTTTGGATGTCCCTATCCGCACCATGGACTGATCCGACCCTGGGAAACTGTTGGGGTTTCCGAGCGGTGATGGCCAGGGTGTGGTATCACACACATTCCCCGCGTATCTTCGCATACTCAGCAGTTAGTTACCTTGCCAATGTAGGAAAGCACTGCTAAAACATCTGAATTATTATTTTCTTTAATCTGCTGAACAATCCTCCCACACCGCAGTGCATAGCTGGGCAACTTATGTTTAAACCTAACGCCAGGTTAAAAAGTTAGTTCCGTAGGACCTGGTGATGGGCGAGATGCGCATCCCCACCGAATTCAGTAAGAATGTCTGGGCATGATATTAAGATTTGCCACGCCCTCACGGGAAGGACATTTACGGTGGGTATTCGTCTCTCTTACCCCCACCATAACGATAGATCAGTTACCTAAAAACGCTTTTATGGAAAGTAACCAATGTCCTGTGACGTTTTATGTGGTTACGGAGCAAGACGTCCGGATTTTTACCCAGTTTGGAGGTTTTGCAAAGTAACATGTATGCACCCTGTGTTCAGTATTGATGTCTTAGGACAGCCATTCTCAATGACAGCCGTATCTAAAAGCTAGGTAGACGCCAGCCATTTGCGTCCTAAAATAGTTCTTGTCTCTAAAAATTAACTATTACGTTAGGCATAGAAGAAGGCCCGCATAAATAAAAGCGGCAACTACTAATTCAACATATTGACAATTGCATATGACAGTGACGTGGGAATCCTTCGGGAATCGCTCGTCCCATCTTCACGTAAAACAGCACGCAACCCTACAGTCATAATTTCACTAGGTATGGTCTTTTCTTTACAGCATTTTGGCTGAATATTAGAGTGGGCCCTTTTTGGCCAATACTCGTCTCCCGCTTTAAGAGATGACGACATTTTCCTGTGACGGAGGCCCACGCGAGGCACTTGCGTCTCGCAAGGATTCAGTAACTACGGCCCGCGCGAGGATAATACTCCTCACCCAAACTAGCACTAGGAGTAGTGCCCGCATGAGGCATATGATTTTCCAACACTACAAAAGATAATTATCTTTCCTTTCAGCTTAGAGGTATAATAGCTTATATTAAGTTAATTAGTGATCTCGTGTACGGGAGCCTCCCTCCCTGGGATACCTCTGCGGACCTACGAGTCTGTGTGGTACCTCCGGGAGCCCCACGTTTAGAAGTTCATCAGGCTGTCTCTATGTCTTGTATTTTCGTATGCTTGTTATATTTATCTAGCATACTTGACGGTCTGTTTAGGTAAAAATATTGTATAGACTTATGTTAATTAGGTCACCAAATCAAATCTTGTAAATCCATAGATCACAAAATTGCTATGGACAGGCATACTGGTGACACAAACTCGTGGGATGAGACAGTTGTGTTTACTGTTCGCGGCGATGGTCGCACGGCCCCACCGGAACGATTGAGTTCCACCGGCTTTAGGGGCCGGTCTTTGTTACCCGTAGGGCAGTATCGTACAGGATCCGTCACCCCGAGACCGGAAGCTAACCAGCGTCATCAATCGTCGTGCACTTGCGGCGCGGCGAGTCGACACCAGACACCGGAACGGCTCGACACTACCCGGCGACATACACAATTCAGATGTTGTTGTTGTTGTTGTTGTTGTTGTTGTTGTTGCTGCTGCTGCTGCTTTTGTTGTTGTTGTCGTCGGCGGCGGCAGCAGCGGCGGCGGCGGCGGCGGCGGCGGCGGCGGCGGCGGCGGCGGCGTCGTCGTCGGCGTCATTCGCTTGCTTGATTACATATCCTTTATTTTGTTTTTAACACTGAACAATTATCTGTTCTTTTTCTTGAAATGCAATGAAAGTTTACATAATCGATTTAAAACAGGTTAGTTGCATAATTGGAATAGACCTTTAATATTGTCTTCTGTATACTTTCTTTTATAATAGTCAGGTACAAATTTCATCCTTTCTGTTTCATATCTTGGGCATACAAAGAAGAAGTGTATTTCATCTTCTACGACATTGCATAGTTCGCATACGCTCTTCATTCTATCGATTCCCACCCAGCGTTTGGCTTCTATTTCTAAGTGATGGTTGAGTGTTCTGAAATGGCATAGTATTAGAGCTTCTCTGGAGTCTAATTTCTTTAGGCATGTTTCAAATTTAAATTTCTGTTTTATTAGTGCGTAAAATGTCAACCTATTTGAAACGTTAATATCATATTTCCACTTGTCCATAAATATATTCTCTAAACATTGTCTGCTTCGTTTGACAAGTTCCTTCTGGTTAATTTTTTCTAAGCTAAACACATTACGGTACCTTGTCCCGTTGAGTCAAGAAACATTTTAATATTAGTTATTAATTATTGTTACCGGTATATAATGAAAACTGACACCACTGGACAAGGTGGCCGTTAACTTGTGATCTTATCCTTAAAGACTTATCTAAACTTGAGGTAGTTACTCAGTTTTGTTGTAATCACTCCCTCGCTCAGGTATACAGTGCCAATAAACATATTTATTTTGTATCCCGAATTGCGACAATTTAAAAATCCCTCGGAACTAGCGATGCGGACTACCGGTACCTGTTCAAATAGATTAGCAGAAGGTTTGAACGATTAGTCATGTGATTTAACGGAATTGTGATAATGGATTATTCACGCAGCATGAGACTGATTATTTGCGCGCCAAACAAGCGTCAATCGTTCTAAAAGAATTAAGGAGAAAAATCATTTTATACCCAATAAGATTATGTTAAAATTGAATACGAAAGACCAATAGAAAGTCAATCATTTACACAGTGGTGGGTCCAAGGAGTGGGGGCGTGGGAAGAGCACTAAGGGGCACGTCCACGCCACCCCCCCCCCCCCCGCCAAGGCTGTCAATGTTTTTACTTACCTGCTGGTGGCGGAGTGAGCCTATTTTCAAGAGCTAACTCCCTTGAAGTTTTGGGTGACCCCCACCCACCCACCCACCACACCCTCCTCCCCGCCAAATGACCTCCTGGATCCGCCACTGTTACAATTTTATAAATATTATCGTGTACGTTAAACATTTCGAAACTAATTTGACTGTGATTTAGTGCTACAAACAACAGCAGCAATCTTGCAGTAACATTAGAGTCAACATATTGGAACGTTTACAGACAGAGTGCCATTCATCATAAGCAATTTAGTGGGAATAGAAAACAATGGAAATGTTGACTTTATATGTTCAAACTGGCCCGAGTTTTAACCCTTTAATGGACAAATTTCGTCAATATAATCATAATTAACCTTTCCAGAGTATCCATCCATCGTCAGACCTCGTATGACGTCATAATGAGCTCAGCGCGTGTATGATGACGTCATAATCATTACGTCGCAAAGGGTTCCATATAGGCTGTCACCAAATTTGAAATGGTCCGACAGTCTTTCTAATTCTTCGCTATTTAATGAACATACTGTTAGGCAGCAACGGCACCCAATCAAATTAGTTACACAATATTCAACAGCTTCCCTGTATAGTTTTCAGGAAATTGATAGTTGTGGTATTCGGGGATCGATCAATCGCAACACGGCGAGGTGTGGGTGGAGCTTAGCTAGTGATGGGCGGGGAATAGCTAAAAATGGAAAGGTCCATTCTGTCATGGAATTTGCAGACAAAGGAAGATAATTTTTTTTAGTTTACCCGCAGAGTGTCCCATTTTGTTATCCAGCCAGATATTTCGGTGGTAAGGTCTCACGAGTTTACGATGTGAGATCGACATATCGCGCAGCTCTAGGCCTCTGCCCCGCCCATCTCTAGCTAAGCTCCACCACACTTCGCTCGCGCTGAGATTGACCGATCTCGGAACTTTCTGAATATCAATTTCCAGAAAAGTATGCAGGTCAGCTATTGAATATTTTGTAACAACACCGTCCAGTCAAATTAGTTTTAAAATATTAAACAGCATGTCTATTAAATAGTAGAGACATACAATTCGTACAACGTGTCGGACTATTAAGAGTTAAATACAGGCCAAATAGAATGCTGATTGTGACGTCATATGACGTCAGATGATGGATGGATACCCTCGAAAGGTGAATTATGTCATACGTAGACTGACGTCACAATCAAAAGTGCGCAATAAATGAGGTAACACTGAATAGTCCACCAAGTGTACGAATTTACCATTTAATACACATTATGTTGAATATTTTGAAACAAATTTGACTGGGCGCTGTTGCTGCCATATATTCAACAACAGCTTATCTGTATAGTTGCCTTGATATTAGGATTCTGAGTTCGATCATATTTTGGAACTAATTTGACTGGGAGCATATGGCAGCAACATCTGCCAGTCAAATTAGATTAAAAATATTCAACACGATTTTTCGTGTACGCGTCTTGAAATGAAGATACTCGAATTTCATGGCTTAAATAGTCGAGAAATGTGATCTTACTAACTTTACATAGGGGGCTAAAGATTGATTGACTCGAAATTTTTTAAAGGAAATTCGTAATTGGAATTCACCTTTCCAGAATATCCACTGATGATCTGACATCATATGACGTCATACTCAGCTAAGCGGCGTGTAGGATGATGTCATCATCAGCATTATGTCATAAATGATTCTAGTCCGATACGAATATACGAATTGTATATCTCAACTATTTACTAAACATGTTGTTGAATATTTTTAAACTAAGTTAACTGGACGCCTATGGCAGCAACAGCACCCAGTCAAATTAGTTTCAAATTATTCAACTGCTTACCGGTATAGTTTTCTGGAAACTGATAGTCTTGACAGAGATCGATCCCAACACGAGCGAGGTGTGGGTGGAGCTTAGCTAGAGGTGGGCGGGGCATATCAATAACTTGAAATGTCCATTACATGCCCTTTCCAAAAATTGTTCAGCTTACTGTGACAGGGGCTGAACTCTTGGTGATTCTCCCTTCGCATATTATAGAATTGACTCCCCTGAATCATATCTGTATCTGTATATGTAACTCCCACCTCAATGACCTAGGAGAACTATAGAGGGAGTGTAGGGCCTACTTATCTTGTTGCGGAACATTATTATATGTTTACACTGTATATGTACTTGGTGGTTGAGCTGGATCTTAAGTATCCCATTCCCACGATTTAGCCCTTCGAACACAGAGATTCCAGTATCTCGATTTCAAAACAGTTAAAACTAGTGAATTCTTTTAAGATAATCTGACAGAAGCTTGCTGCTGCCCCCAACCCCCCCCCCCCCCCCCCCCGCCCCCACACACACGCCAATCCCACCTAATATTAGCTTCAAAGTCTTCAACAGATCTTTTTAAAATAATATCTTTTTCGCCCGGTTCCATGATAATGCAGTTTGCTCAGTTGGGACAGTTACTGGACCAATATTGGGCCACTGCATCTTGGTATTGGCCCAGTACCAGCCCAGTAACCTGTGATACCATGGTCGGATTCAAATGGATAAAAACTAGTTTTGTTAGCCTTGTCCCGTAAGTGGAAGAGATAGTGTATCTTTGCGTACGTGTGTGCGTGCGTGCGTGCGTGCGCACGCGCGGGCATGTCTGGAGCTGTGCCATAAAATCTGCTAATCAGATTTTAACATAATGAAGAAACTTGCTGAGCAAGAGATTTCTAGACTGTGCCCGTGCTCCGGAACACGGATCCAGATAGTATCAAATATGGGATCTGTTGATGTCTCGGAAACTACTGGTCAGATTTGGCTAAAATTGTAACACATTAAACGGTGTGACTATACGCTAGGGGCACACAACGTTGGGAATAAGCTGGCAATTATTAGAAAATCTGAGTAAATCGAAAACAGTTTAGCTCTACAATGTGACAAGGACAGAATGATGAGGGTAAGCAATGTCTGATTGCTCTTGTTGGTTTCATTATTTGATTCTGTATCAGAGGTTTGGTCAAAATATGGTTTATAGCCATCGTTGAAGGTTTTTAAGGTCCTTGAATTCATATTTTACTTTAAATGCCTGGTCTTAGCAAATTAATTTGAAAATACTTAATTTGAAAAAATTTTGTGAAATATTTTATAACATTTACTCCCAGCAGCGTACATGACGCCATAAGGGTTCAGATTTGTCAAGTCGCAGTATATGTGTAGTTAAATTGGCATGCTTACTGCTGAATTTGATGAATCCGATCTGTCGCTTAAGTATCTGACGTCATTGACGTCAGATACTTAAGTGACAGATCACATTCATGAAATTTCATGTCATGATCAAACACGTTAGTGTTATCTGATATCACAATGAAAAGGGCAAATAGTCTGCCACGTACATGTCTGAATTGCATGTCATTGAGGAATTTGCAATTTCATAAAAATGTTGTTGGATATTTTGAAAATAACTTGTCTGCGAGCAGTTCCTGCCGTAGCAGGGACACATCAAGCCGCTTTTGGGTACTAGGTTAAGCAGGTGAATGGACCATAAGCAGGGATCCGGGAGTCCTCTGCTAGGAAAGATTTTAATCTAGATCCTGTTAGAGGGTATTTTTTCATGTAAATTCACACCTTCAGGTGACTGTTAAAGTTGCTTAGTTACCTCCCTAAAATACCAATGGTCTTGGATCATCTTGCAAAATTACGATGCCGCTTTTCTCTCTTATTCGTTCGGGTGGTGGGGAAGAGCATGATATGACCTGATAGTCGTTTAAACTACCCACCCAACTACCCACCCACTCATCGCTGTTGAATGTATGTTTGTGCCTTTGTACCAATATGATTAGAAATAGTATCCAGACCCTTTTCCTTCCAAATCAATAGCATACCAGCAGGGCTAAGATCAAAAGTATGACAATTAGCTGATGACCCCATCGTCTACCAACCAATATCTTCGTATTCTGCTGTAAGCGAGCTCCGAGCAGATGTCGAAAAGCTCGCAAAATGGGAAGACGATTGGCTGATGAAATTAATTCCATCCTGAAAATGCAATGTATTACTCATCAGAAGAAAACACCATCCAATCAGACACCCGTAGGCCTGCGTATTGTATTGTCCACCATTAGAGGTTATAGTATCTGCCAATTACCTCATTGTCATTGAAAAATCTGACCTACAGTGGAATGAACACACCAGCAACATCTACCTCAAAGCCAACATGGCCGTGGCGTCCTCGGGAGAAATCTCAACATAGAATCTACAAGCATCAAGACAAATGTCTTCAAAACCCTAGTCAGGTCCTCTCTAGAATACCTTATGATGGATTAAGGCCCTTACCACCAGAACAAACTGGTGTACTCAGCCAGCAGATTCCACAACATATCGAGTGTAAACCACATGAATCTCCAAAAACCCAGTGCACAAAGAAACCCGACTCATTTTACCAATATGCTTCTCCAGAAAATATGCACATTCCAACTCACCTTTAATAGAACCTAAATACCATAAATCAACATCATCGTCGTCGTCGTCGTCGCGTCGCGTGCCGCCGTTGTCGTCATCGTCATCGGCGTCGTCGGCATCGCGATGTGTCTTACTATACAGGCATTATGTGTCTGTAGATTTATTATCGTTTTTTATCTTTCACACTATCCAAGTCTCCTTCTCTACATAGTAAGCACGTGCAGCCTTGTTTTCGAAAGAAAAATATTAAACCTAAAAGATTAGTTTTTTAACGTTGCCCTGCACTCTATACAGTAAGAACCAGCTGCCACGTATTGTGTTGTATGTATGATTACTGTATTCTGCGGCTGTAGTAGTAGAAACACCATACAGCTGCAATCAGTCCTTCTTCGCTTTTGCCCACTAGCTGTGTCTTGTCCAAGGAAATGAGGAAGCAGACAAGATGGCAAAGGTGGGTGCAGAAGAGAATCAGACAGAAAACATGGTTACCCATACAGAGATGAAGACTATCATCAAGTCACTTTATAGAACGCCTCAATCAGAAAATTCCTACCATCATCTCTCGAGGCCAGAGCAAGTGACCATTTTTCGTCTCAGAACTGGACACAACAGACTAAACCAACACATGTACAGGCGGTTCCACCTTACGACATCGCCCGCTTGTCCTTGTGGAGAAGCAGAACAGACCACAGAGCACATACTTCAATGTTGCAGTACGTATCAGCTGCTGAGGGAAGAGATCTGGCCTTTGTCAACCTCTTTTCTTGAAAAGCCGTATGGGCCTGTGGAAGAACTGCAGAAACCACAGATTTCATCTTGAGAACGGCTCTCCAAGTGTGATACCAGCGATCGAAAAGAAGATGAAGAAGAAGATCTCGGCTGTTGGTGCAACCGGTATGACGCTGTATGGTGTTTCACTAGAAGTTATTAAAAAGACATAAAGTCGGCGAGTCGAGGACCAGCTTATGAGAAGGTAATGATGATGACAATATTAGATTGTAAACTAAGTATACTGTTAATGAGACGTAATGGACTGCTGTTATATCTCGCCGAAGATACCTATCCTATCCTTAATTACTCAATCGGTACCCCTGCAAGAGGCACCAGAACGAGGCTAATTAATTTAATATAAACTAATGCGTCAGGCGGGCCAACTAGTTGGTTTGTGAGAGGAAAATGCCTCGTGTGGGCCTTCATCACAGGAAAATACCTACAGCACTGACGCGGAGGAGGGAGCGCGGCCGAAGCCATACTCCTCATTCAGACTAATGCATAATGTATATTATATTATATTAACCTAGTGTAATATAATTTTAAGGGATGCATGCAGTATTACGTGGAGGCGGACTGCTGGCTTCAACAGAATTCAACCCTATCTCCTCTTACCCTAGATACTGGTTTAGTCATTGCTGCGTTATTTTGGCGGCCCTCCCAGAGGAGCTAAGTCAACGTTTAGTTATTTGGTCCAGACACATAGGAATTTATTGCCTCAAACGGCTTATCGCCTACTTGACTTTGGAAACAGGTTGTTTTTTCTGGTGGAATAGCCTTGGTAGCCTTTCCTGGCATGTACCCACTGGACTCCTCCCTCAGGCCAACAGTGCATACAATGTTGCCGGCTGATGGGTCCAGGAAGCCGATGAGCGACTCCCACTCCATGTGTCAGCACAACCACATATAACAGAATATGGACAGATAACACACAAAAGCATAAGAAAGCGATGTATCTAGTTACGGCGACGGCTGAGGAAGCGGGTAGCAGACGTTCGTGACCTTCCTGGAAGGTGAGGAGAGCATATTGGGCGTTTCTAAGTCACCATTGAATTAGTCTGCAAACATGTTCTTAGTCGTCACCAAGTATGACGAGAGCGAAACATATGAGATTCCCTCCCTGGAGCTAACGTTTAGCTGCATTTAGGGATATATAAATTGCCCATGAGGTCCACTGCTAGGACGTACCTACTATAATTATGTTTGGCAGTGAATCCTACTTATGGCTTAAAGACTAGCTAATAAGTACCACGGCGGGTACATGGGGCGTGTGTGTGAAACATCGACGTTTTGATTCTCTCCATCAGAAAACCTCTGCGATTTCCTGGGTCGGCGCTAACCAAACCGTCGGAGGGACTACCAGACAATTAGGTGGGCCAGATGGCCAGAGGTCGTAGAAGAGACAGCTTCTCCAAAAAGTAATTTAGGAAGCCTTAAGTTGATGACCAATTATGTAAATCTCGCTTGCTTATGTAGAGTGGCAGCACCGCAGGGAAAGAGGCTTTACAATAAAAAGCTCTCCTTCATTTGAGCAGTTGTCCCTAGCTAGTCTATCCTATTAAAATACCCGAGCTTAACACTAGTTAGTATTAGTCGCCGTATCCCAGGCCGCGTGGGCGTTGGAGACCACTCTAGTGAAATTATGTTGCCATATATTAGAGGGTTTAAGTGTATGTGTTAATGTAGCTATTCAGTATTAATGTAGGCGTATGCACATTTTTAATAAAGATATATATATATATATATATATATATATATATATATATATATATATATATATATATATATATATATATATATATATATATATATATATATATATATATATATATATATATATATATATATATATATATATATATATATATATATATATATATATATATATAACTATTTAACCTAACTTAAAAAGGTAACAATAATGAAAATAGACAGTATAAATACTAAAATGGCGCTCGCCATATCTATACATGAACAATGTAATAAGGTCAGACTGACCTAAGGCACCTACTTGTAATTGGTGCTACATATCAAAATGCAATAACTATCCTACATTAAAGATAAGCGCCTATTAGTCATCAGCGCAAAAAAATGGGCGCCTGTTAGAAATCTGTTGACGAAGTTGATGTGGGCGCATGTTAGTCATCAGCTCGGGTAGACATATGTGGCCGAAGCAGCTGTTAGTCATCAGCGCGTGTAGGCGTATGTGGGCGACGTAAACAACTGAAGTCCTGATTTAAGCGTGTGTCGCGTCTGTTGGCGATATAGCCAGTAGTAGTGATATATTCGGCGATATGGGCACTTCAAAGTCATCAACACTTATAACATAATAAAGCAGTCTAATTTACGGTTCTGTAGACGTACCTATAACTGGTACTGATGAAAGTTGCCTCCATTGATGGAGAGGCAGGTAATAGGTTTACGGAACAAGACGATCCATGCCAAATAGCTCACTGACAGCATGGAGGGCAATGTTCCCAAACAGTGACGAAAACGTTAAAACATAGTGCCCCGAGAAACGTGCTTCATTTTGTGTCCACTAATTTGATGTGGTTCGGCAGGTCCGGCGAGACATCGGACAGACCACTCGTACTACACACTGAGAGTGGCCGAAACCGCGCTCGTACTCGAATAGGTTCCCACTAGTGGGTGTTTGGGCAACCTGACTTTTGAGTTTAGTTTATTAACCCCCCCCCCCCCCCCCCCGCCCGAGGGCTGTATAAAAACTGAAGTACGGCGACGTGGGCGTAGTGACGAAGTGGGCCGCAAGTTCTAAGACGTGCTCTACGTAGTAGGCTGTAGAACGACTACACACTCCATCACTGTCTTTCTGACTGACGATTACGGTGGAGTGGGCCATTTTATACGATTTGACATCCAATCAGAAAGTGAGGTCATAGAGCGAAACCGATCAGCACGCCATAGCAAGCTAGCGTAAAACGATCAAATGTTTATGACGTCACGCTACCTCACGCATGCGCGATGCTGATTTTACCAAGTTATCAGCAAATTGATCGCTAATTTTAATATACTGATATCTCAGCCGTCCCCGTCCCCGTCGTCTGTTTTGTTTATACCACATGACCAATATCAAAATCCATACTGGACAGGGTGGTTCAAAAGTCAACAGCGCAGTGCCTGTTCTTAGCACATTTTTTTATATCAAAATCAAGGATACACATAGTATAATGTTATTCAATATCTTTTGCACATTTCCATTTGATGCTTCAGTCAAGCCCTCACAACTAGCTCCAGTCTGAGGAAAATGGCTACCACCATCACCCAAGAAAAAACAAGAAAATGACGATAAAACACCTATTCTGACAACTTCGAATGTTCAGCATTTTTTGCTCCATATGGTAGCTGTATTGTCCAGAAATAGAAATTTGGGGGAACCTGTTCGCGGTATCACCGAAACAGGATACCATCGTTTTTGTTTGTTTTGATGTACGTCATCGCCTAATGGCGCTGTGTTTTGACATTTCGTTTACGGGTTTTTTGTTCTAACTTGGTGATGGATAAGGGATAAAGTCACTAACAAATTAAGCCAATTTATTTTTAAATATCTATGGTATTTATTAAATTATAAGGAATTTATGCTTAGGTATCCCGAAACTGGATACTCCATGCTACGTTTTTAAAATTTAAATTACAATGATTTAAAGGCATATGATAAAAAGTAATAAGAAAATCGGCAATTTTTTACGTGCTAAAGTTGATTTATTGCTCACTTAGCATTTTAATGTGCATTTTGAGGGGAAATGCGGTAAACGTTACCGATAATTACTGTACTGTTTGACTACAAAATTATGATGTCATGAGAACTTGTGTATTTACATAGCGCATGCGTAACCAAAGTTCACCGAAACTAGAGCCTCGCCGAAACTGGATACTCCACGATAACAATGTGCAACTATTACTTGCGGATCGCTCAGTCGGGTACAAACCGACCCAGATTACCCGGGTACGAAACGGCCCGATCTGAGATGCTCCTGCCACATCCCCGTTGGTATATAGGTTTGTGCATGTAGCCAACCGAGAGAACACTCAAAAGTCCTCAAAAGTGCTCAGTGCGCGTGCGCATCGTTAGAGATAGCTCATGCACGTTGTGTGTATTAGCGTATATATATAACGCGAGGCTGAGAATAAAAATAACACCTGAATTGTGTTAAAATGGCCCAAAAAAAATCTCGGGATTGGACATTCATATTGCGACAAATCTTGAACACCCAGGGGAACAAGGTCAAAGGTCAAGGTCAAATTTGTCGGGGTTGCGACTAATAGCGTGTCGCACTTGTTTTAATTTTAAACCAGTTTGGCTTTTATTGTCGTCTTTAGAAATGTCTGCAGTCAAGATAGTTTCAAAAGATTTAACAGAATAATTGTTAAATCGGAAAGGGATTTAGTGTTTTGGCCTTTTAAGGTTACAAGTTATTTCCATTGGTAAGCTCCACTAAGCAGATGACTAAGGAACATTTAAAACTAGGGAACACAATTTTAAATGATATTTTAAGACATTATTCAACATTAAATAATCAAATTTCCTGAGCCCATTTCATATGTCCACATTGTGACACATCAGACAACACCATAACAATAAATGCTGTTATGGAGTTGACTGTCACGGGGTTGACTTTATGATGTTGAAATGCGTTAGTATTTTAGTTGAACCACTTGATATCTCAACGAATTATATAAGACCCACTGTGCCTCATTTACTAATAATTAATGATAAACAAACTTTCAGTTTTTTCTTTGGTTTGCTACATAGCTCTGTCACAAGATTGACATGTAATTAATACACTTTACTCACCCGTGGTGTTCAGGCGTGTGTGATTCTAAAATGTGCAGCCTAGCGCCATAACAATTTGTAACAATGTCAAGGTTATTGAAGAGTGAAATGCCAGGATATTCGCCTGATTTCCGATTGGCTGTTTGGTTTGTCTGACATCAGCAAGCCCATTGTGTCATGGAGTTGACAAAAAGGCTAGGGACAAGCGTCACTATCATTGTAAATATTTTCTATGACGCTCAAACCATTAAACATGCATTGGAAATTAATCGGCTATATGCTAACATCATAATTTCATCATCACTGTGATCATTATTTATTGAAATATAAAGATATAAAGCATTGCATCTTAATAACTGGTATAGGGGACACGTCACGGTGTTGAATTCTTGCCATTTGGAAGCAAATATTTTCTTAAATGATGCAGTAGAGTTCACTGTCACACTGGTCTATATTCATCCAGATGCTCCTTGAATTCTTAGATGCATTGTTTGTATAATTATGTAATTAAAAATATAAAAACGGGAGAGGGACGCGAAATTGCACGTTTCTGTAGAATGACTCAGCCGCCATCAGGTAGTAGCCATCATCTGCGCGCTTTAGACCTGAGCCTACAGTTCAGTTCAGTTCAGTTCAGTTGAGGATATTCCGCCTCTTCAATAGCCGCACATAGTTTATCCTGGTTTCTCCAACGTCGAGCATTATGGTCGTAGCATATTATAAAACTCTGTTGTCTGACTTTTTCCTATCAGAGCATCTTGATAATTGAGCTCCCGATACAGGGCCTGACACTCAGAGTTCTTTTACGTCCCCCCATGGCATAGACACCACACAAGACAGGACCAATGGCTTTAAATCTCCTCTGAAGGACAGAGCACTGCCCGGGGTTTTACACCAATACCCATATGCCTGAGTGCGGGATCGAACCTGTAACATTTTTGGATTCGATTCTCGCGGCGGAAGTGAACTTATTCTTGTTTTATCTTTATCACCTTCATAGGAAAGCTGCACGGATGCGTAAATGACTTAATATCCTAAAAGTTTAGATTTTCGGATTTTTATTTACTGCAGAATACCATTTTGACTACATAATATATTCACACTTTGGACGTCAATGCAGCCAATATAATACACTAGCTTAACTGTACAGTACAGTAAGTGGATAGTTTAGCAAATAGAAATTAATAATAAGACAGTTTGCAATAAGGATCAGATCAACAATTAGCAAATAATAATAATCTACTAGCTTAGCTGTACATGGCCACTATTTATGGAGTAACAGTTAGCAATTGATTAAAAGTATGTAGGAATAAGACTGTATTTCCAATAAGGACCAGATCAACAAATAGTAAACTAGCTCAGCTGTACAGGACAGTAGGGGGGTGGGGTGGGGGTGGTTTAGTGATTAATAGTTAATAATTGATTAAACGTGTACTATACTATATGCTCTAAGATCTACGAATCTGCCTACCCACTTAAAAACATTAAAAAATATAAAGAAAATCCAACTAAACCCTTGATAACAAGGTGATTGATAGCTGCCTGTCACAAGAAAAACAAGTTATATATGAATTTCATCAAATATCCGACAAAATATAATGATTCATAATTAAAAAAATATAGAAACAGGCTTAATCAAATAATTAGAACAGCAAAAATAAATTATTTTCATAAAAAATTTGATGAACAAAAAAATAATATAAAAGAAACCTGGAAACTGATTAAATCATTACTGAGCAAGAAAAAAACCAATTCATAAACATCGTGGTTTATTTACAATAATACAGTCATAAATGACAAAAAAGAAATAGCAGACAAATTTAATGAGTACTTTACCAACATTGGACCCAGCTTATCAAAAAAGGTTCAACCAAGCTCGAACATATAGGCCCTATGTACAGAACTATCTGACAGGTAGCTATCAAGACTCCAGTTTCTTAAATCCTACTGGTGTGAAGAAATTTACAAAATACTAATGCAAATTGACACAACTAGAAGGGCTGCCATTGATAATTTGAAATAGAAAATATCCAAACACTGTGTTGCAGAAATACAAACTCTACTGGATCATATTTGTAATCTATCACTGATATTTCCAACAAGACTAAAGGTTGCACGTGTTGCACTCTATTCAAAGACAAAAATGCATCTGACTTTACTAACTATGGGCCAGTCTCGGTACTTCCACTCTTCTCTAAACTCCTGGAAAAGCTGTATTTCAGTAGAATTACCAATTACCTAAACAAAAACTCCATCTTATACCCATCTCAGTATGGTTTCAGAGAAAAACACTCTACTATTCATTTACTATCCATTGTGGATATGATTGAAAAATTATATGTATCCCTAGAGAATAATGAACATACTTTAGATGTATTCCTGGACCTTTCCAAAGCCTTTGATACAATTGACCATTCGATTCTATTGCAAAAGCTTGCATACCATGGAAAACGGGTCAATGCATTGAATTGGATACAGAGCTACCTGTCAAACAGAAAACGATGTGTACAATTCAATGGAGTCATTTCAAAATATAAAGAGGTAGCCTGTGGTGTACCCCAAGGTTCAGTTCTTGGTCTCCTGCTGTTTCTCTTGTATATGAATTGCCTATCCAAAGTATGTAACCATCCCTCTTCAATCCTCTTTGCAGATGATACAAATGCTTTCTGCAGCCATAAGAACATAGAAATTCTTTACAAACATGTTAATAATGAAATGGCAAAATTAATAGATTGGTTTAAAGTTAACAAACTGTCCTTAAATGTGAGCAAAACCAACAATATATATTATTTACAAAATCTAATAAATTAAAGGAAGCAGCTCTCCCAAAACTTTACAGTGACAGCCAGATAATACATAAAGCCCAATATTGCAAGTTTTTAGGAGTCTATTTAGATAAGAATTTGACATGGGAGAAGCATATATTGAAGTCGTAACATCCAAGATAGCAAAAAAACATTGGCATCATACGCTAACAAAAACCCTATCTAACACTGAATTTTATTACGGCACAATGATACTTCCTGACATCACTTACTGTAATGCTATCTGAACTAACACATCTGAAGCTAAACTAAAAAAAACCCAAAATCACTACAAAAGCAATCTATTAAATTATTAGCACAAACAGCAGGTGGCCATGATATCTTTAAAGTAGAAAAAATTCTAAAACTCGAGGACATTCGAAGGCTCCAATACAAAATTTTTAGAGACTTCCACAATGGCAATTTACCCTCTTCTTTAACCAGAATCTTTACCGTCAGTACACAAATACACTCTCACGACACAAGAACATGAAATAACCTGCACACAAGACACCATCAAACAAAGGCAGCACAACAAAAACCCTCATATAAAGCAATACAATTATGGAATAACACAGATACAAAGACACGCACAGACATTATTACTCTACAGTCATTTAAACAAAAGATAAAAAAAAATATGATTATAAAAAAACTACTACGCCATAAAAAACAAAACAAAAAAAAAACCCCACACCACCATGCCATTATCATACTTGCACCCAGTCATCTAAGCAAAAAAAAAAAATAATAATAATAATAATAATTAATGATGGTTATAATGATGTTAATGATGATGATGATGATAATAATAATAATAATAATAATAATAATAATAATAATAATAATAATAATAATAATAATAATAATAATAATAATAATAATAATAATAATAATAATAATTGTCGTAATAGCAAACACCAGATTACTAATGCCGTTACCACCATCTTCACCACAACACCACCAACAATATTTTCATTGATTGCAACCACCATCAGCACACCATGACAAAAATAAGAAACTAAATTAAAACTCAGATGAACTTATAATGTTAGGATGAATTTTAATTAACATGATAAGCACGCCTCTCCATCATCATCATCATCATCATCATAAAATACAGTGCATAAGCCACTGCCTTGTTATTGACCGTTTCAGATGGATTCGGTTTTGCTTGGGCTTTTTAAACATAGTTGTTTATGTAGGCCATATACCTACTCTGCAATGTTCAACACAGATATGTTTTAATCAAATAAGAATTTCATGCCTCTAAAATGTATGTCCAATTTGGTTTTGAATGTGTCAAGAGTTTATACTCCCATAACTAGGGCTGGCAATGAGTTCCAAGATGATACTGTTCTATTCGAAAACACGTTTCTGTGGATATCTTTATTGCTATGATTTGTGCTGAGTTTGTGTTTGTGTCCTCTGGTGTGTGTAATTGGGGAGATTTCAAAGACTATATTTTGTCCTATGTTATATTTATTATTAATAAACTTATATGTTTCTATTAAATCACCACGGAATCATCTATATTTCAATGACATTAAATTAAGCTTTTCAAGCCTGACTGGGTATGTATAGTTTTTTATTTGGGGAGCCAATTTTTTTGCCCGACGCTGAAGCTGTTCTATCAGTTTTGATTGCCTTTTGAATCTGGGTGCCCACACACAGTTACAATATTCGAGGATCGGTCTCACAAGAGATTTGTATAATAATGTGAATGTGCCTGGGTCTAACTGTGTAAAAGTTCGTTTGATTATTCCCACTATTTGATTTGCCTTCAACACTATGGAATTTATATGTTTATCAAAAGTAAGTGTGTCCTCAATATGGACTCTTAGGTCTTTTTCTACTTCTATGTCGATACTGTATATGTTTGTGAGGAATCTGTCATAGTGTACTCCTTTTTGGATTATTATTACCAAAGTGAATAACAATAGGTTTTGTTTGCATTAAATGGCAGTTGCCATGTTTTAGACCAGTTGCATACTGTATTTATATTGTCCTGAATGTCATATTCGGTGGGATTTCAATAGATCTTAGTATCATCTGCAAAGATTTTGCAATAACAGCTTAATTTTTCTGACAGGTCATTTATATATAACAGGAAAAGGGTATGTTCAAGTACACTACCCTGCGGTACACCACTAATAATGTCTACCTAGTCTGATTGAGTGTCATTGATTTTTACACGTTGTTTTCTATTAGTTAAAAGATTTTCTGTCCACTTTATAATTTTTTTCTCCTATTCCATATTTCCTCATTTTAATTAGAAGTCTCCTATGTGGAACTGAATCAAATGTCTTTGAGAAATCCAAGTAAACTACGTCTGTTAGATTGATATTGTCTAGATTAGTGGTTATGTGGTCAATGTACTCCAGTAGTTGTGTTTTGCACGATCGATTTGGTCTAAAGCCTAGTTGGCATAGGGTAGTAAGTTGTTGTCATCTAAAAATTTCATAATTTGATCTCGCATGAATGATTCAAGGACTTTACAGGGAGTACAGGTAAGGCTTACAGGTCTATAGTTACTCGGGTCACTTTTTGGTCTTTTTTGTATATAGCACAGATGTTTGCTAATTTCCAAATTTCAAGTAGAACTCCCTCTTCTAATGATTTTCGAAAGAGTATACATAAGGAGTTACTAATTTCTTTCGCTACCTCAGTAAGTAATCATACAGGTATTTCATCTGGCCTGTTACTTTTTGTCGGGTTTAGGGCTTTTAATTTTTTTCCTATACCAACTGATGTTATTAGAATATCATTTAGCACATTTTCCTTTTGCTGAGAGCTAGTATTTGGCATCAAAATATACATTTTATACAGACTTGTCTTCCCCTGTTTAAGACTATATGCTCGGCCTCAACGTGGCACAGGGGTGTAACCCACTGGGTGTCAATCCAGACATTTGGAGGGGCTACGAGAGCATTATGCACAACGCTAATGGAATGACACTTGGAGATCGAATCAACCGAAATGGTGCTCGTCCTGTGAGGATCCGGCAGGTAGGTGCAGCGCCGGGCTCCACATCTCGAAGGAGCCCACCCTCAGCTACTGGAGGTCCCATCAACTCGTCTTGTGGAGCCAGGGGGACGAGGATGGAGAGCTACTGGCCAACCGAAAGAAAGACCAAACCCAAAGAGAACCCCAAGTATCAACATCATGCTCTGGAATGCAGAAGGGGTTACTAACAAGAAATCAGAGCTCGAACAGTTCCTGTACGAAAACAACATTGATATCTGCTGCATCCAAGAGACACACCTGCATGAAGGAAAACCATTTAAGATCAGAGGTTACCAGATTTTCCGGTGTGATCGAAGAGAAAGAAAGAAAGGTGGGGTGATCACCTTGGTCCGAAACAGCGTGAGCGCCAGCCAGATCAAAACCTTTATGGAAGAGGCAGAATATATCAAGATCAAGGTAACAACCAGCAACTCTGTGATTGACATTGTCAATTATTACTGCCCTAATGACAAGAATCTCTCACTTGACACAATCCAGGTCCCGGACTGCCACTTCCTCATTGCGGGAGACTTTAATAGCCAGTCCCAGAGCTGGGGATACAGAACACTTGATAAACGAGGAGAAGACATTGAAGAATGGCTAGATGAAAAGCACCTTTTACTTGTCAACGATCCCACAGATTAGCCTATCTTCTACTCGCGCCGGTGGCACTCTACAACAATGCCGGACTTGGCATTTTGTACAGCAGACATTCACAGAAACCTCAGTAGAGTAATCGGATCACAGTTAGGAGGAAGCGACCACCGACCAGTCCTCCTCTCTCTTTCTGGAAGTAATTCGACAAGGTCACCTCAACATCCAAGGTGGAACTACAAAAAGGCAAATTGGAGTTTGTTCGGCATTCGTTCCAATGAGCTCACCCAAAATATAGCAGTAGAAGGGAGAAACATCAACAATGTGGTCAAGGAATTTAATTCAAGTATCCTCAAGGCTGCCAACAAAGCGATTGCTCGAGGGTTCAGGAAAAACTACCACCCCTACTGGACAACAGAACTGTAAGCAGCACATGATAAACTAGACAAGGCCAGAGAAGATGCAGAGGGTAATCCCTGTTATGAAAACCACTTTACGCTACAACAAACTAAAGCCAGTTATCTAAAGACCAAGCTGGAGGCCAAAAGAAGAAGCTGGAGGGAAAAGACGGCAGGGTTTAATTTAGAGAGAGAGAGACACCACAAAGCTATGGAGACTGACTAAAGCACTGAATGATGAGGGTGTCGGGGGAGAGAAGATTACTCTTGAAGAAGATGGACACACACTGACAGGAAAGATGGCTGCAGATGCCTTTGTGAAGGCATATGCAAAAGAAAGCAACATTTCTATACCACGAATGCGTCAAAAAGAGGTTAGAAAAGAGCAAAAGGAAAGAACAGACACCAACACTCACGATGCAATGAAAGTTGACATTAGTATAGCAGAACTGAAGAAGGCTATCCGCCAATTGAAGAAGAAGAAATCTCCCGGGCCAGATGGCATTACGAATGAAATGATCCAACACCTTGGTAATGCATCTCTCCGCAAGTTGGTAGACATCTTTAATCTCAGTTGGACCAATGGAGAGGTTCCTTAGTGCTGGAAGGAAGCCAGAATGACCCCTATTCTGAAAAAGGGAAGAACAAGACGAATGTGCTGAGCTACGGTCCTATCAGTCTTACAAGCTGCATATGCAAGACCATGGAGCGCATCGTCAACCAGCGGTTGCAGTGGTACCTGGAGTCGGAGAACATTATAGTTTCAGAGCAGGCCGGCTTCAGAAGATACAGGAACACAGAAGATCAAACAACACATCTTGCATAGGTCATAGAGGACACTTTTCAAACCAAGAAGGTGATACTAGCTGCCTTTATCGATCTGCAGAGGGCATTTGACAAGGTGTGGAAGGATGGCCTCCTCCTGAAGCTCTGGCGCACAGGCATCGGTGGCAACATGTTCCGATGGACCAAGTCATACCTACACAATCGCAGAGCTAGGGTGCTGGTGGATGGACAATCTGGACAGAATGTATTGCTGAGACAAGGGTTGCCACAAGGCCGAGTATTATCACCAACTCTGTTCATACTCTTCATTAATGACATTGTAGCAGAGCTGCCCAATGGGATCCAAGCAGCCCTCTATGCAGATGACCTCGTACTTTGGTGCACCGAGGAGTACACAACGACTGCCACATACAGAATGCAGCTCGCCTTGGACAGAATTACAGCTTGGGCCAATCGCTGGTGTATTACCATCAACAAAGAAAAAACATCAGCCATGCTATTCTCACTGTCCACCAAAGCCAAAGTTGGCAATCTGACACTGGGCGGTACTCCACTCGAGTATGAGGACCAGCAGACATACCTGGAAGTCACCTACGACAGAAGATTAACATGGAAGGCGCACATCCAGAATGCAGAGACAAAGGGCAAAAGAAAGCTAAACATCATAAGGAAGCTGGCAGGAACAAAGTGGGGTGCCAATGAAGGATCCTCAAGATCATCTACCTAGGTGTCGTACGACCACACCTTGAGTATGGATCCAGCTCATGGATGACAGCAGCTAAATCTCATCAACAGAACCTTGACAGAGTACAAAACCAGGCATTGCGCATCATCACTGGTGGAATGAGATCAACACCTATAGAAAAAAATGGAGCAGACAGCAGGCATCCCCCCACTTAGCAAAGGAAGGGAATGCAAAGCACTGATCCAAGCTGCAAAGTTCAAATCATTCAACACCCACCCGATGAAGATCAGGCAAGCACAGCTGTCATCAGGAAGACTTAAAAGATCAAGTTTTGTGAAAGAGACAAAAGCACTTCATAGGAAACACCAAGAAACATTGCCAGCACAAATAGAAGACCCAAACCACAAACTTGACCCTCAACCCTGGGAAAATAAAGTAGAGAGCATAGCTATTCGCACCACAGTACCTCATCTCACAACTAAAGATGAACACAGTGATGTGAGCAAGAAGGCCCTGAACCTAGCCATACTGGAAGAAATGTACCCTCAGGAGACATGGATAAGGATCTACACAGATGGATCAGCCAAAAATGCAATGAGGAGCGGAGGTGCTGGACTGCACATACAGTATCCAAATGGACAACATGAGTCAGCTGCAACACCAACAGGCGAACACTGCACAAACTACAGAGCTGAGGTCGAAGCACTGGTTCATGCAGCTAATACCATCAACAGAACAGCAGACCCTATTGCACAGATTGTCTTTTTATCTGATGCTCGCTCCGTCCTTGAGGCTATGACCAAAGGTAAGCTGACACAACTTGAAGAAGCACTACAAACCATCAAATGCTTTTGGATAGCATTGCAGTGGATCCCCTCACACTGTGGAGTCCAAGGAAATGAGGAAGCAGACAACATGGCAAAGGTGGGTGCAGAAGAGAATCAGACAGAAAACATGGTTACCCATACAGAGATGAAGACTATCATCAAGTCACTCTATAGAACACCTCAATCAGAAGATGCCTACCATCATCTCTCGAGGCCAGAGCAAGTGACCATTTTTCGTCTCAGAACTGGACACAACAGACTAAACCAACACAGGCGGTTCCACCTTACGACATCGCCTGCTTGTCGTTGTGGAGAAGCAGAACAGACCACAGAGCACATACTTCAATGTTGCAGTACGTATCGGCTGCTGAGAGAAGAGATCTGGCCTTTGTCAACTTCTTTTCTTGAAAAGCTGTATAGGTCTGTGGAAGAACTGCAGAAAACCATAGATTTCATCTTAAGAACGGCTCTCCAACTGTGATACCAGCGATGGAAAAGAAGAAGAGGAAGAAGAAGAAGAAGAACAAGAACAAGAAGAAGAAGAAGACTTTCTTTATCAGCAGTTACTAAGGCACTGTTTTCCTGATTTCGCAAATTATTTATTGTTTCTTTTAGTACAGTTTTACTTTTAACATAGATACAGAAAGCCTTTGGGTTTTTTGTACTTTCGGATGCAATTTTCTGTTCAAATTCACGTTTTGCTGTTCTTATACAGGATGTAGTGTTGTTCCTAGCAGTTTTGTATTTGACGTAGTCATTTGGATTTTTACTCTTTTTATACCTATTGTAAGCCCTTTTTAAAATTTTGAGTGACTTAGTGGTAGTGATGTTAAACCACAGGTGCTTTTCCCCAAATTTATTGTTATTTGTGGTGGGTATATATTTTTTTGCCAACAGTTAGCTTTGTGTGTATGAAGTTCCAAGCATCGGTAGTATTTAGTTCATGAAGTTGTTGCCAGTCATTCTTATCTAATTCATGACAAATCTAATTGTATTGTCCTTTATGTAGTAATAGCTTAGGAGTGGGTTTTTTGGCTGTGGGCATTCATTATATTGGGATGCAGTGAGATCTAAAGGACATACTCTCTATCTGTTGTCTATCTGTCCCATGTCCCATTGTCTCTTGTTTATGTCTTTTAGGACTAAGTTAAACCTTGAACAGTGAGCACTATATGCAGGCTATTCTAGATGCCAGCAAGCTATCAGACACCAATCTAGAAACATTCGATAAATTATCAAGAGAACTCTGCTACAGTCTACACTTAAAACGTTCATCACGTATGAACACATCATCTGTTGGAACTCTGTTAACCCATTAAAACCAGTCTAAAAAACTCTACTGAACTACACATTTAAAGTCACAACACATGATAAATCCTGCAGTTTGAACATTGGCAACCGACGAAAATTCAATAGTCTATTCCTTGTGTATAGATCTACATACCTAGCGTGATGTGTACAGTTAGTCTGATATGTACAGTTAATGTTACAATATAAGAGGAACTACTCCGTCACGGATTTTCCCCCTAAAGGATTCTGAAACCCTGGATCATATTCAAGAGGCGGTATCTACACAACAAGAAGAGGAAGAAGATGGAGATGTCTTTTTAATGGGGGTTTTTCATCATGTCAGTTTATCACGATGAAATTGAAATCGAGGATATGGAATACGACGAAGAATTAGAAACTTACTATTACCCGTGTCCATGTGGTGATAAATTTGAAATAACAAAGGTTCCTTATTGTAATAACGCATATTACCAGTTTTCGAACTTGTCTTTTCCCTTGCTATTTCTTAATTTGTACTGTGCAAGGAAACCTCACTCCACTCACTTCTGCCAAAGCGGGGTGGGTGTCGGGTATCTATTATCTTTTCTCTTCCATCTATTTGTGCATCCATCCATCACACATTTGCGTTCGATAACTATTTCGTTTGGAGTATCCATTATGATGAAACTCGGACTGAGCAGCTCATGGCGTTAACCTCTGCCGCGAGAATCGAATCCAAATGTTACAGGTTCAATCCCGTGGATAGGTGTAAAAACCTGCACGCTCCCTTGTCCGGCGGAGGAGATGAAAAAAGGCATAACAGATCATGCAAAACACAGTTACTGGAGTACTTGGAAACCATAACATCCAATCGAGATGTAAACAAACCTATAGACACAATATACTTAGATTTTTCCAAAGCTTTCGATACAGTACCGCGCAAAAGACTTCTAAAGAAAATGAGAATGTACGGTCTAGGAGAGCAACTAATTAACTCAGGGTTCGTACGCATGTATGGAAGTCTGGAAAAAGTATGGAAATTTAGGAAAGCCTTTTCCAGGGCTGGAAAAAGTATGGAAATTCCAATTTTGGGCCAACTGGTATGGAAAATGTATGGAAAATTAGAATATCAGCAATCCTAATTTTTTAGACCGCCATTTTTTGTTTACGAACGAAATCTCGCGTTTCCGCCAGTCTCGCGAGAATCTAATTCGATTGGGTCCCAGTCGCGTCTTACAATAGAAAACCTCCTATTACCGGGAACATCTCGCGGTTGTTGAGCAATACGTGTCTGAACATGTTCAATTACAACGCAATTAAAACGAGCGAATCGGCGATCGTCTGTCAAATAGTACAGAGTGTGAGAAGTCAAAACAATGAAATAATATGCGAGATTGCCGTTTTTTGTGATACAGTAAACATGGGAACGTGCAAATATTCTAGTGTTTGGGAAACTAACGATAAATATAATGATTGGATTTTACCGGACATCACATCAAACTCGCGTGCCAAATGTAGTGTTTGCAATAAGTCTTTTGACATCGGGAATATGGGTGAAATGGCTCTTGTTAGTCACATTTCGGGGAAAAAACATGAGACACTGACAGAAGTTCGTCTAAAGCCAGTGCCGAAAGTTACAGATTTCTTTGGTTCAAGATAAGAATATTTTACATTTTCACATTGATAGTACCAGAATCATTTAGAAGCGTAGCAATTTTATATCGCCCAACGTTAGATGATCCCAACTTTGCTCGGAGTCGCAGTAAAATATTACTGCCCGACAGCTCTCTCGTATCGCGAGGTCTCTTATGTTGGCGCGTTATCGAATGAAAATAATGAGAATTCCTCCTGTTGCTATGGCGATCATTTAGAAGCGTAGCAATTTTATATCGCCCAATGTTAGATGATCCCAACTTTGCGCTGAGTCATGGTAAAATATTATTGACTACCCGACAGCTCTTTCGTATCGCGAGGCCTCTTATGTTGCCGCATTATCAAGTGAAAATAATGAGGATTCCTCCTGTTGCTATGGCGATATGATCAGCTATGGTAAATTAAAAATAAATTAGTGTATGTGTATATGTGCAGGGTTTAACTTGTTATCTAAAGGTGGGGGTGGGGGTGGCCCTCAACAAATAAATGTTGGCGTCTCAAGCTCAACTTTGCATGATAGCTGTTGAATATTTTGAAAATAATTTGACTGGAAACTATTGGCGCAACAGTTTCCAGTCAAATTATTTTCAAAATATTCAACAAAACATGTGCTGCTGTAATGAAATTCATATCTGGTTTGCATCCTGAAAAACACTGAGCCACTCCTAGACAATATACGGTTCCCAGACCCACTCACAGACACTATGCGGTTCCCAATCTGGATTTTTGGGCTATATACCTCAAAAAGTCCCTTTATAATGAGAAATCCTGTGTATGTGTGACACACTGTGTGTGTTTGTGTGTATGTTGATATTTCTGGCTATATTAGATTAAAATAACTCCTATGATCTTTTAATGGTGTGTTTTGATATGATAGCTGTTGAATATTTTGAAAATAATTTGACTGGAAACTATTGCTTCTTAAAGCAGCAACAGTTTCCAGTCAAATTATTTTCAAAATACTCAACAAACAATGTGCTGTTGTATAGAGCTGGGCGGTCTGACTGTAGTACCGTGAGGACCGCGGTATGCCGTGACCGTTGACATTTCCAAATACCGTGAATACCGTCCATAATGTTTGCGCAATATTTGCGAAATATATTCATAAAATCTGACTTGACCAAGGGTAAATAGGTGCTAATAGTGCCAAAAATACAGGCATCCCTAACTATTAGCCGAGTTAAGGTGAAAGGGTCGTTGTAAAAACAAACATCAAGACGTCAATTACAAAATAATGGCAGGCAATTGTATGTCAAACATACGTCTTGAAAGTCTCACGGTAAAATTGCTTTATTTAAAACATCTAAACTCATTCTCTGGCCATCCGCCTGTAGTAATTACACTATTATATATTCCCTATTCACGTTTCTATTATTTGTAATTTATTACTCCAAGCATTTTGTCACCGAACAAACACGCTAGAATAACAAAATAACATACAAACTGCGTGCTATTCAAACACAACAGCGATCTCGCAAAGACGTATCTGATTGGTTGTTCATGAACTAGACCGAGGGAAAATACATTACTATGCTGAATTTATCAATGAAAATTTACTAAAACGTAGTATTTGATCGCGCCGTTTTGATCACGTGCTAATTTATTAACAACGAGGAGTGTTGAAGTCGTTATTTTTTATTTTTCTGCCTTATTTTAAGAAATTTCTTTAAGGATTAAGTCCAGTTTAAGTAACGACACCTAAAAATTATAGTGTTTTAGTTTTTGTAATTAATTTTTCAGCTGGTTACACGTCAGAAGTTCGCGGAAATAGCTTTTTACACGCAATGTTCACGTGAAGCATGGCGAGTAATGAGTCTGTACATCAGGTACTCGGTAATTATCAGAAGCTGTGGAATCGGCTATATTCAATGTCGTGTTATATGTATGTGTATAGGCCTGTTTTCGCGAGAAACAGAATATACGACTCCAACAGAAATAAAAGCGTACAACACTGGCCTCGTTTAAATACTCGCAGATTTTATCTGGACTCTGTTTATCAAAGCGCTCGACTGCCAAAATAAAATTTACCATTTACTGGTTGCATGCATTAATAGCAAGAACAATCCAGATTGGAAATTCCGTAACCTGCCCTTGTAAGATCTTTGTGGATGATACAAAACTGTTTGGTAACCCTAACACCGTGAACCTTCAAGACAATATAGATAATGTATGTAAATGGTCTCAGATTTGGCAGCTACACTTTAATACGGCCAAAACACATGTAATACACTTTGGTTCAAATAATCCTAGGACCCAGTATTATATGACAGACAGACACTACATGCCAGTCACAAACCATTGAAATCATACCGTCCACAAGTGAAAAAGATCTTGGCGTACACATAGATGAAAATCTCTCCTTCGATTAGAGTTGTAATTAATTACTCCCAGCATTTTGTCACCGAACAAACACGCTAGAATAACAAAATAACATACAAACTGCCTGCTATTCAAACACTACAGCAATCGCGAAAAAACGTATCTGATTGGTTGTTCATGAACCAGACCGTGGGAAAATACATTACTATGCTGAATTTATCAATGAAAATTTACTAACACGTAGTATTTGTTCGTGCCATTTTGATCACGTGCTAATTTATTAACAACGAGCAGCGTTGAAGTCGTTATTTTTTAATTTTTCTGGCTTGTTCTAAGAAATTTCTTTAAGGATTAAATCCAGTTTAAGTAACGACACCTAAAAATTATAGTGTTTTGGTTTTTGTAATTAATTTTTCAACTGGTTACACGTCAGAAGTTCGTGGAAATAGCTTTTTACACGCATTGTTCACTAGAGCTGGGCGGTATTGATATTTACATGACGGTATCGGTACCATGAAAAAATACCATGGTATACCGTCATCTGAGCTTGAGGCATGCCATGAAATTAGAACAATGTTTTCCATTTCCTTTTCACTGCCATCTCCAATCAACGGTAAATATAGGTAAAATAAATAAATCAGCTTCCTGATTTAGAGAAGAAAACCATGGCTATTGCGACTGTTTAGTTTCACGATTTCATTAGGTCACTATTTTTATTGACATAATATTCACGGGAATATCGGTCAACGGGTGTGGTCGACTCGCTAACTATTACTCGCTGTTTGAGACATTGGGGTGCACTATTTTCAATCAAATTGTCCTTGCTATTAATGCGTGCGACCAGCAAACGGTAAATTTTGTTTTGGCAGTCGAGCGCTTTGATAAACGGGAGTCCAGACAAAATCCGTGAGTATTTAAACGGGGCGAGTGTTGTACTCTTTTATTTCTGTTGGAGTCGTATATTCTGTTACTCACGAAAACAGGCCTATGCACATACATATAACACGACATTGAATATAGCCGATTCCAAAGCTTCTGATAATTACCGAGTACCCGATGTGCAGACTCGTTACTCGCCATGCTTCACATGAACAATACGTGTAAAAAGCTATTTCCGCGAACTTCCGATGTGTAGCCAGTTGAAAAATGAATTACAAAAACTAAAACACTATAATTTTTAGGTGTCGTTACTTAAACTGGATTTAATCCTTAAAGAAATTTCTTAAAACAAGCCAGAAAAATAAAAAATAACGACTTCAACGCTGCTCGTTGTTAATAAATTAGCATGTGATCAAAACGGCGTGAGCAAATACTACGTTTTAGTAAGTTTTCATTGATAAATTCAGCATAGTAATGTATTTTCCCATGGTCTAGTTCATGAACAACCAATCAGATACGTCTTTGCGAGATTGCTGTAGTGTTTGAATAGCACACAGTTTGTATGTTACTTTGTTATTCTAGCGTGTTTGTTCGGTGACAAAATGCTTGGAGTAATAAATTACAAATAATAGAAACGGGAATAGGGAATATATTATAGTGTAATTACTACCGGCGGACAGCCAGGGAATGAGTTTAGATGTGTTAAATAAAGCAATTTTACCGTGAGACTTTCAAGACGTATGTTTGACATACAATTCTGCCTGTCATTATTTTGTAATTGACGTCTTGATGTTTGTTTTTACAACGACCCTTTCACCTCAACTCGGCTAATAGTTAGGGATGCCTGTATTTTTGGCACTACTAGCACTTATTTACCCTTGTTCAAGTCAGATTTTCTGATCTATTTCTCAAATATTGCTCAAACATTATGTACGGTATTCACGGTATTTGGAAATGTCAACGGTCACGGTATCGGTTCACGGTATACCGTGGTCCTCAAGGTACTACCGTCAGACCGCCCAGCTTTATTGTTCACGTGAAGCATGGCGAGTAACGAGTCTGCACCTTGGGTACTCGGTAATTATCAGAAGCTTTGGAATCGGCTATATTCAATGTCGTGTTATATGCATGTATGTATAGGCCTGTTTTCGCGAGTAACTGAATATACGACTCCAACAGAAATAAAAGCGTACAACACTGGCCTCATTTAAATACTCGCAGATTTTGTCTGGACTCTGTTTATCAACGAGCTTGACTGCCAAAATAAAATTGTTCATTTGCTGGTCGCACACATTAATAGCAAGAACAATTCAGATTGAAAATAGCGCACTCAATGTCTCAAACAGCGGGTTATAGTTAGCGAGGCGACCACACACTTTGACTGATATTCCTGTGAATGATATTACGTCAATAAAAATAGTGACCTAATAAAATCGTGAAACTAAACAGTCGCAATAGCCATAATGTTTTTCTTCTCTAAATCAGGAAGCCGATTTATTTATTTTATCTATATTTATCGTTGATTGGAGATGGAAGTGAAAAGGAAATGAAAAAAATTGTTCTAATTTCGTGGCATGCCTCAACCTCAGATGACGGTATACCATGATACCACGGTATTTTTTCATGGTACCAATACCGTCATGTAAATGTCAATACCGCCCAGCTCTACCTTCGATACCCATATAAATGCAATTGCATCAAAGGCTAACAGCATAGTTGGTCTAATTAACAGAACCTTCAATTACATAGATGAAAACACGCTTACCCTGTTATTCAAATCACTAGTCCGACCAATTTTGGAATACTGTAACTGCGTATGGTCTCCTCGTTTTAAAAGACAATCTTGTATAATCGAAAGGGTCCAGCGCAGAGCCACTAAACTTGTTCCCCATTTGAGAAACTACTGCTACACAGACAGGTTAAAGGCTTTGAACCTTATGTCACTAAAATACAGAAGGCTTAGAGGAGACTTAATCAAAACATACAAATTTATCCATGATGATTACAACATTGACAAAAACACATTCTTTGACCGATCAAGTAACACACACACTAGAGGTCACACATTCAAGCTCAACACTAGACGCTGCAGAAAAGAAATTTGTAGGCATTTTTTCCCAAACCGAATTATTAACACATGGAACTCACTCCCTTCATTTGTGGTCGAGGCACCAACGCTCAGCGTGTTTAAATCAAAACTAGATATGCACCTAAATGACATAATATACGATCATGACATAACCAACTAATAGATATATAATAATAAGACAATCTAGAAATATACCCAAATGCTAGGCGCAGAAGGGTTTAACCATGAGCGTAGGTGGCACACCGCAGCTGACGCGGGGATAACCCATCTACCTCACAGCACCTCCCAAAGTCAACCAGGGTCCTGATTACTGTCAATGAATAATGCCAACCAAACAAATAAACAACTGTAACTAAACAAAGTACAAGCACTAGTAATACAATACTAACACAACTCCAGAGGCAATAACAAGCCAAAGGCTTATGCCTCGTAAAACGATGATGATGATGATGATGAAAAGCTGTTGGTCCCATCTCGTGTGGTGTCTGTGCCATGGGGGATGTAAAAGAACTCACTCTCAGTGTCAGGCCCTGTATCGGGAGCTCGGTTGTGAATACACTGATAGGAAAGTCAGTTGTCAGACTTGTAGTCTCAGGTCTAAAGCGTGCAGATGATGGCTATACTACCTCATGGCGGCTATAAGGCTGAACAGCATGGCTGGTGGCGTGGGCGCACACTACATTGAAGTTGTCATCTCTGATCTCAGTGATGTCCCGATATGGTAAATGGTAATGGTAGGGTGATGGTAAAATAATTACTGTCGTAATAATATGTAACGGGCATGTCGCTGAAAATTAGAGAGATGACAGCCTAGACGGTTCTCCTATTAAGGAGGTTAAGATAAGTTACAAGTTACCAGTTACATGATGGGAAGGTTGCCTATGGTAGTACAGAAGTACACATTATTTGACATGTCACTCAGTCCATCCATCTGTCTTTTTTACCATGTGTCCATCCCTGCATGCAAATTTTGGGCTTTCCTTCGATAACTTTAGCTTACTTGCAGTCTTTTGCTTGGATTATCGTGGCGAAACTGCATAGGAGCCATTGTATGGTTATGGTAACTAGCGAAATGGAGGTTATATTGTGGTTCAGTCAGTCCATTTAACCATCTAGCTGCCTCGCTTTTTCTAACTGTCTGTGCAAATTTTAGGCTTCCCGTATGTTGATTCTGGGCTAAAAGGCTTAGTCTATGAGTCCAGATCCTCATTTCCAATATTCGATAGTAAAACTGAGCATTGCATTGTGTCTCGAAGTAGATATTTCCAGAGGTGCCTCATTCAATATAACCATATTTTTGCTTGGAGTACCGTGACAAAACTGCATATGAAGGTTTGCTATGCCTATGGTAATCATTGTAGTAGGGAAATGCAGGTTGTTTCGTAGGGCAGTCAGTCCATACATCCAGTGTTACCCACAACATCTGATTTTTGGGGGTCCCAAGGACCCCACACTCAGATTTGTGGGTCCCACTGTAAAATTGGGGTCCTCATCTGAAATATGGGGGTCCCATGTTTTTTTCTTAAAATAAACACAACACATTGATCTAATTAAAAGCACTTTATTAAACATGTTGAAAGCACTAGTTATGACATTGTGTAAATACTGTTAATGTATATATAGAGAATATTAACTATGCATAGTTTGTTAACCTTTAGCACTTAACACTTTTGACCACTATTGTAGATCACCAAAATACCTATTTTTGAAAGTTTAACACTGGAATGACTGGCTCTAAACAGTGCCGGTCATTCCAGTGGTAAATTTTCAAAAATCTGTATTCTGTGATCTACAGTGGTAGCTAAAATTGATCTATTGAAATGGCCATTGTATATTTAACTAATAACATTTGAACTGCATGTCAGTAAACAATAACTTAAAGAACTGTACTTGTTTGTTGTCTGATAAACCAACCGACCTACATTGACAACCTTGTATGATTAACATTTCCAAAGACCACTACATTAGTAATTAGCAAAGACCACTGCATTAGTTTTTCTATAAAACCCTAACTTGATTTTGGACGAATTGAAAAATTACGAGTATCTGGGGCGAGTTTGCTCATGGACGACTTGACCTACTTCGATATAATGCGTGGGCGTTTTTTTAATAATGTAACTGGAATGACTAAATATAGTGGAATACATAGGCTAAGATCAGACAAAACAATTATTTATCAAAAATAATCTGTATAAATCAGATTAAAATGCGTAATTAGTGAAAATATATCAGCCAATAACCGGATATGTCTAATTCATAGGGAGTAACTATGTAACATGATTGCTGATTGGTTGAAGCATAGATACACGTAATGCATTAGCGGGTATCCAATAAGGACGCTTGTATCGGGGAGCTTTAAGCTATACGCTGTTTGGAAAAAAATCAATATTTTATCGTATGCCTACCTGTAGATCGATGATATCGTTGAATATCGCTGCTGGGATGAGCTTTTTAGTTGAGAAATTGGGAACACCTAACGATCGAGTATTGTTAAACATTATAAACACTAATCCATCAGTCAATCAATCAGCCGCTATTGCTAAATAAAAAATGGCTTATAGCGTGTATTGATACCGTTATTCAAACAGCAATACAAAGACACCGCCGCTAATCTGTCAAATGACCATTCAAATGAAAAAGATATCACAATATCTTCCATATATTCTTTCATCCATTTAGATATTTTGATAAGTAAATAGAAAAAAATATTTTACCTTGAAGTCGTTGCTGATTTAGGTAAGTAGGCATGCGCAAATTAATTTTAAAATATTCAGCATATTAGTGATAACAACTTTGTGATCTGTCCAATGTTCTGAGCTGTGAAAGGGTTAAGACGCCCAGACACGTTTGTATACGCTTGATCAGTTGTATTGGATTTCTCAAGCGTGAGTTCCTCTAGAGGGAGATTCCGCTGTTATCCAATCAAATACTGACACATCACACTGACGTTTAGAACAACAGACAGAAACATGGCGGGTATTTTTGCAATTTGTAGGCCAAACAAGGCGACTAACATCGGGCTTGTAAACTCATTATTTATAAAAATTAGATCAAATGGAATACTAAGGATGATTTGGGGATTGTGTTTACAATTAAATGTGGTGGTTGAATCTGATTTATGGGCATTAACAACTTTGAGTTGTGCAAGAAAACATACAACAAATCATAGTCTTAAACAATGCAGTATGTTCGTTTTTATTGAAGACACAATACATTAGGTATATTTTTTAAAGTAAAAACATGCACAAATAAATATACACACATGATAATAAAATCGATAATTAAGCACACGCAAAGTTACCAGTTTCTACTTCGAATAATACTTACCAGACGTACTATTATGATAATGTCTATTATCTAGTCTAGCTAAAAATAAACAATTAAAACTCCACACTCTCCTGGTCCTGCCCACACTGTCCGGGAATTACCATAGCCGCAGGTACCGAGTCAATTCCCAATCACAGTCCGATTCATCTATTTTGCTCTCCTTGCTAGTCGTGTTTTTTTAGCTCTCTAAATTTGCAATTTTCAAGAGAGTTGGCTGCTTTCTGTTTAATTCATTGCTGGAAGGATGGACGAAAAAGGAAAATCATGACAGGGGCAAGTTGTATCAATCTAGAATTTATACATTCGTGCCGTAATGACTGTTTGAAATTTCCTTAAATTGGCACGTTGTTTTAAAATGGTAGCCATTGTTGGAGTCGCTCCGGTACCCGTTAGCTTTTTAATCTTATCCGGGTACTCAGTTAATTTCTCTTGCGACTCGGTTCCTTCCAAGATGGATGCGCCCTTAGCCAAGATGGTGGCGCCCATGATTAATGTTTCGGTTTGGCTTGGCGTGTCTATGCACTCTGTTTATGCCGATTTTTAGCTCTCGCTCGTCGAGGGTGTTTGTAGCGATCGGCATTTATTTCTTGGCTGTATTAACGTTAGTTAACTTCCAAGTTGTGTTTATTAATTTTCACTCAAAAAAGTTTCAAATGTTTCCTGCCTAAAGGCTTGATTATCATTAATTTAAGAGAAAGTTAATGTCTCTAAGTAATTCTACTTTACAATCAAGTCAATTGTGCGTATTGCTCATCATCGTATGTCATGTGCAGCGTTTTAATTCTCTGTGTTCGCAGAAGGCCAAGAACCAGGACACTTTGTGCCACAAATGCAACAGGTTCATAAAGCGCAAGTTTAATGGTCATCACTGTGTCGCTTGCGCGAAGTGCAAAGTGGGAAGTCCGTGTGATGTGTGCGCCAAGTGGTCGTCGGAGTTGGTGGCAGAGTTCGATCGTGCGTGCTTGGAGATGATCGCGAGGGACAAGGCGGCCAAGCTGGATCAGGCATCAGTGAGAGGACTGGAAGATCGTCTGAACTAGCGAATGGATTGGGCGTATGGGCGTCCCAGCTCAAGGCAATGTTTGAATCCTTTTAATCCACGATCCCGACGATGCAGGCTGGTGCAGGGCAACCTTTCGGTGGTCCGGCTAGTTCTGCGGAGGGACAAGCACCTGTCCCTTCTCCGACCTTGGCTCAAGAGGCGACGGCAGAGGAGTATGATCTCCTAATGGAAGATTCCGGCATGCCGGATATTTCATTGACGGCTCGACCAGGTACATCCCAGGGATCTCCCTCGGGATTTGTATGGGTTTGCCAAGTGAGTGCTGATGTCGACATTCCATCGGGCATTTTCCACCCGGATTTCTCTCAACCCGCTGTGTCATTGGAGCCGTGTTTTGCGGTTCCTAGCAGCATCCCGGCGGCGTTAGGTGCGGCTCATCTCGGAGTGCCGGCATCTACTGTGGTGAAAGCGGCTGTAGTCCCGTCTCCCGTGCTGGAGCCGATGGACTGCGGTGAATCCGTGTCCGGTGATTCATTGGACACTGGTGCCGCTAGTAGTCGGGCTATGGACGCGCTTCATGTTGGAAGAACTGTGGGCCATAGCTCTCAGTATGGATCGTCGGTGACCTACTCATCCAATGGTGAGAAGGAAGATGAGAACGGTAGTCCATTGATGGACGAGTCCGTTTTCTGCACCGAAGCTGAATGGGTGCAGGTCCTTGGCTGGATGTCCGACCGTCTCGGGTTGGCATCGGATCAAGGATCTCGGCGCGATCCGGCGATGGAATGGTTGTCAGAGCGAGCGGCTAGCGCTCTGTCAAGTGGCTCTTCGGCCATGCCAACGCTCCCTTTGGACACGCAGACTTCCGACATGTTGGAGGTTGCGGCGTATCGTCTGGTTCAGCCAGATTATGCATTGCCCAAAGCCCCGAAGGGGATGAGGAGTAGGGTCTGTTTTCCAGAGCTGGCCTACCATCAGTATGCCCGGGTTCCACAGCTTTCCATCGGGGAGCGAGAGGCGCTGAATACCCCATTGGCTGGCAATTCGAAGGGATGTTCTCGTCCCTTAGTTTCCCAGGCCAATAAAGATCTGTTTAATGAGCTAACGCTCATTGAAGATGCGCGAGGGCAGTCGTGGCTGCGCTCTCGCACGGATGTACTGTCCTGCAGGGTATGCTGACCTGTATGGCGGAAGGTGGACAAGTGCCAGAGGCTGCTCCCGGAGTTGTCCGGGACACCATGCGCTTGTCCCAGGATTGCCTGGCCAGGGTGATCACCAGATCATTGACGGAGCGAAGGAGAATGGTTCTCGACTGTGTAGAACCAGGACCTGAGATGAGGGCTGCGTTATCTTCTGCGCCTTTCATTGGTCCAGGCTTGTTCGGTGGCTCGGCACAGCAAGCCTTATCCAAGGTCGTGTCAATGGTCGCTGAGCAGGAAGTAGTCGGCAAGTCGTGGAAGTCGACTAAGACGACACAGCCGCAGCAGTCCTACAAACAGCATCGGCATGAGCAGCAGAGGCAGCGCCAGAGATCGCCCTTCTGCCCTTATGGCCCATCGGGCATCCGGATCACATGGACCTGGCCGTTCGTCCTCATACAAGTCCACTAATAAGAGGCCGTATGAGGAGGACAGGAAGTGTGGTGGTTCGGGTCACGGCGGTTATCATAAGGATAGCCTTGGCGGCGGTCCCGGGCCGTGATATTCCAAGAAATCATGTGGAGGCCGGTCCTGATGGGTTTCCGGTGGAATCAGTTCCGGAGACGTCAGGAACGAAGGGATTCGAGAATCTTCACCCAAGTGATTTAGCGTCTTATTGTGCAATGTCGACCGCCAGCTGTGTGCAGATTCCTACCGTCGGAGGCAGACTTCAACTGTTCTCAAGCCAATGGGAACGGGTTGTGCGAGATTGTTTAGTCTGTCAGTGGTTAAGAAACGGCTACGAACCGGACTGGCTCATCCGTCAATCGTTAGTTCCGTTAACATAGACTCCAGTGTGGACTCCCGTTCCAAGGGAATCCAATCGTCTAGATGGCATTTGCTCAGAAATCGAAGCTCTTCAGCGGAAGAACGCGATTCATCTAGTCCGCAATCAGTCCTCCCTAGGCTTCTGTTCGATGATGTTCCTCGTTCCGAAACGTACCGGAGGTTGGAGACCAATTCTCAATCTCAAACCGTTGAACAAATTTATTCTTTCTCCAAAATTTCAGATGGAGACTGTAGCAGCAGTGATGACAGGGCTGAGAAAAGGCATGTGGGCAGTGTCGATAGATCTGAAGGATGCATATTTTCATATTCCAATGTCAATTCCTTTTCAGAAATACCTTCGCTTTGCATTCCAAGACAATGTTTGGGAATTCAATGTGCTTCCATTCGGCCTGACCACAGCACCAAGGGTCTTCACCAAAGTGGTTCTCGCCATGACTTCTTATCTTCGCAGGAGAAACATAGCTGTTCATACTTACATAGACGACTGAGGAATCCAGTCACTCTGCGCAACAATCTTCAGGTAGTCCTAGCCTTGCTAAAGGATCTAGGATGGATTGTGAATCTAGAGAAATCAGAATTGACTCCATCCCAAGAGTTTGTTTATATGGGAATATTTTTCAACCTCAGGGACGGCGTAGCTTTTCCGGCGGAGAGCAGAGTCAAGAGTTTGATTGGAGTACTGGAGTCAGTTTCTCTAGGAGCCTTTCTGACGGCGCGCCAATTTCTCAGGATACTGGGTTTACTAGTGTCTCTGGAGAAAGTGGTTCCTTATGCGACACTCAGGCGCAGGCCGATTCAGATGTATCTAATGTCATTCTGGTCTCAGAGAACGGATCCGTTATCTCTGAAAATTCCACTAAAAGAACCATTGATATTCCACCTTCAGTGGTAGTTATCAGAACAGAATCTCCTGCGAGGTGTTCCTCTACAACCTCCTCAACCACAGATGTCCATCTTTACAGATGCATCGACAACGGGTTGGGGAGCAGTGTTGGACGATCAGTGAGTGTCAGGGGAATGGGATCGGACCAATGCGCAGAAACATATCAATGTTCTCGAATTATTAGCAGTGACATTAGCACTTCAAAAATTTGAGAGCTTAATCTGAGACAAGATTGTCCTAGTAGGGACGGACAACTCAACAGTGGTGTCTTATTTGAACTGCCAAGGCGGGACGAGATCACCGGAGTTATGTATGATGATTTGGAACCTTCTGCTGTGGTGCCATGAGAGGAATGCTATTCTTCAGGCAGCACACATTCCAAGAAGACTGAACATCTTAGCAGATGCTCTCAGTCGAAGGACGGTTTGTCGTCCGACGGAGTGGCAGCTCAACCAATCGGTAGCGGAGGTTCTATTCAAACATTGGGGCAAGCCAAATGTGGACCTGTTTGCGATGAAACAGAATGCAAAGATGGTCACATACCTGTCACCGATCCCGGACCCGCTAGCTCTAGCAGTAGACGCACTGGTGATAAGTTGTAAGGGAATGTACGCATATGCGTATCCTCCAACGATTCTCATCCCAAAAGTTCTGGCAAAGATAAAAGAGGGCATTTGCCAAGTACTACTGATCGCCCCTTATTGGCCAGGCCGATCATGGTTTACGGATCTGCTGGACCTTCTGGTCTGCAATCCAATCCCTTTTCCAGACAGAAGAGATCTAATCTCTCAGAACAGTGGTCTGTACTTCCATGACAGACCAGAAATGTTCAAATTGACTGCATGGATGTTATCAAGCAGCGTGCAATTAAGGGTGGCTTTTCTGAGCAAGCAGCGAAGTTTGTTGCTTCAGCCAGAAGAGGGTCAACCATCAAAACATATAATTATAGAATCAACAAATTTGCAGAGTGATGTAAGGGAAGTAATATCGATCCCTTTTCTGTATCTGTTCAACACGTAGCAGATTTTATCTGTCATTTATACGAAGTTGACATACTTGTACCTTCAACCCTAGCAGCATATAAGTCTGCATTAGCTTCAGTCATTCCCAGTCTGGCCATTGAAGGAGTGGAGAATGACACTTTAAATGAAGTTATTAAAGGAATGAGCAATCTGCGACCTAGACAGCCAATTCCTATCCCAGCATGGAATCTATCGCTTGTTCTACAGGTTTTAGGGCATGCTCCGTTTGAACCGATTAGATCTATAGATATTAAACTGTTAACTATTAAATCAGTTTTCTTGGTTGCAGCAGCGTCGACGAGAAGGAGAAGTGAAATTCATGCGCTTTCTGCCGAACAAGACCGTTTTGTCGTCACGGGTGAAGGTTTAAGACTACTTCCACGTCTTTGTTTCCTGGCAAAGAATCAGTCACTTAAATATCCAGGACAGCCGATCAATTTTCCAAGTTTAATTAGACATGATCCAAACTCTTCTGCTTGTTGTCCTGTCAGATGTCTGAAAATGTATAATAAAATACTGAGGAGTGGAGAGATGACCCAAAATCTCTGTGGTTATGTCTCAAAGCTCCTCATTTGCACGCCTCGAAAGATACTATTTCTCATTGGATAGTCGATGCTATTCAGATGTCGCACAAAATCGCTACAGGAAAGCAGATTGATCGTGCGAATGCCCATGAGGTCCGAGCACTAGCAGCATCATCAGCCCTTTATACGGGTGTCTCATTAGAGGAGGTGATGTCTGTAGCACAATGGCATACCGAGTCGTCATTTACTGATTTCTACCTTCGCGACATCTCCAGCGCACTTCATCCGGTAGCCGTCGCCAATTTATCGAATCTGAACTAAGCCACATCCAACCACTATTTCGCACACATCACAAGTTCTTCCACTTGCACTGAACAATGGCCATGCACATGACCTGAGAACGTCCGTGGATTGGGCCGAGCTCCTGCGATGAACTAAAAAGACCAAGCGCTCAAAATGGTGAGTGTTTACATTAATTAAGTGACTAATTTTAAGTTTACTTATAGTCGAAATACCAGACTATTTAAGTAAATAGTCTGGACAAGAACATCTTATTCTTTTGCAGACATTAGACTCATTCCAATTTGAAATTCTAATCGATATACTGATAGTTTTTTCAAAAGTTATAAGTTGTAGTAGCTTCTTTGCACTCTCTGGACTGCCCTATCTGAGACTTGGGACAAATGAGGGGGGGGGGGGGGGGAGCACGGTCTAGACCATGGAAGTTTAGCACTCTATGAGTCAGATCGCAGAACCCAAGCATATGCCAGTGTTCTAGTCTCTTCACAACCTTCTCTGGTAGATGAGTGCTGGTTCGAGCCTCACCTCCTCCCACCGGTATTTCTTGGCTGTTGAAATCCGGAGTTTATCATAATAGTACATCTGCTAAGTATTATTTGAAGCAGAATCATAAAAGCATCCGCTTTTGTTTCTATGAGAATTCGTAATACTTACCAGATGTACTATGACCCTGCCTCTGCCACCCCGCTGAGGTGAGGCTAAGCTGCTTTCGCTGTTTGTCAAGACAAATATAAGACGAATCGGAGGGTTCATTTTTATGCGGCCCTCTGCCATTTTTATGCGTATATACGTGCAAAAGGATGCATAAGGGAAACTCTGCATACATACATGTACATCCATCTCTCTTTCTGACTGTGTGTCCGTCCGTGCAAATGTTGGTGCTTTGTTCAATAACTTTACTTTTATTTGGAGTGTCTTGATGAAACTTCATGAGAATGTGAGCTATGGTATTATGGATGATAAATACATGATAAAGTTCCAAATAGTTTTCTTTTCATCTGCAAATAGACATTTTGTAGGAGAAAATTGAAATTTTCTTGAACAAATTTGTATATTAACACTTTAACACTCATATCAGCCAAATATGGCTTCTGCAGTTGTCTTGAGAAATGTCTCTTTGCAGACCAAGAGACTATTTTTGAAAATTTGCCACAAATGACTGGCTCGATAACCGAGTCAGTCATTCCAGTTGTAAATTTTCAAAAATAGTCTCCTCTTGGTCTGCAAAGAGACATTTTCTATGAGAAAATTGAGATTTTCGTGAAAAAATCTGAGTGTTAAAGTGTTACTTACACACATGTTTTGCCAATATATGCTGTGTGTTACACTAGTCTAAATAGGATTAATATTAATGTATGGTCTAAATACAAAGTATACACAACTTTTAAACATATAAAAAATATTTGAGTTTCTTCCCGAAAAAAGCAGTGGAAGAAACTATTTCATACGGGGTGGAAAAAACTGCGGGAAAAAATGAGCTTCGGAAGAAACTGCCAACCCTGTTCATTTTTTTGACAGAGTCTATGTCAAGAGAATTGTGACCTGTAGCATCTGATAGGAGATGTATTTGATTATGATCGGTTAGTTGAACATGAAAACCAATCAATCATCGATCAAATCGATTAATCAGAACAACACTAGGCGTTAGTGTTAAAATCGAGCCCTGTAAGGAATGTGTGTGAGCTTCCTATTTTCCTGTACATGTAACTATTTATCAGAGAAAAACAGAGTTATTTTACTGAACACTCAACACTGATTGTCTGTGATTGAATGATGCTTAAGCCTTTGATGGGCCAGCTAGTCAAGGCTAGCCCCTGGTGCACTGTCGGTGTGGTGATCTTGAGAATTGTCCATTTGCAGGCCAAGATAATACTACATGTGTGTTTGAAAATTTACCAGTTGTGGAATGACTGGCTCAATGATCGAGCCAGTTATTCCAATGGTAAATTTTCAAACATAGGTTTCTCGTGACCTGCAAATGGACTTACGGGTCATTCCATATAAGAAGGACCAAAATTTTTGAAATCCGTCAAGTCATAGTTTCAGATTTCCTTCAAACTTTGTCAGAGTAAGCATATGTATGTATTAACAGGAAATTCCAAGTATTATAGTGAAAGGTCAAATACTTTTTGAAAACTGGCCTATCCAATACCCCCTGCCTAAAATTGACAAAAATTTGTAACAAAATTTCTATGTTTGAGTCTTCATATCTCACCGACTACAGTGCTCACAATACTAGGTCTTGTTATTTTAACAGTCTGGTCACCATAGTTCGAGAAAATCACAAGCTTTTTGTGTTGACCTGTTTTAGGCATGTATTAGGGGTCGTCAAAAATGCCAAAAAATTTGATTTTTCAGATTTTAATCCAAATTTGGTGATGCCGTAAAATGTATTTGTATTTGGTTTACACAAATGATTTCTATCCTGTTAACTAGAGCTACTGCTACTTTAGTGATATTTATTACCTAATGGCAAGATATGCTCCGCAAAAATTTTGTGGGAGCCATACCCCCACCCCTGTTCGCCAAAATGGGGTGACTTCATAACATCTTTTTTCAAAATAACCCCTTTCAATTTTTTTAATATTTTGGTGAATGTTATATATATGGTCAATGGTTACAGGGCCCAAAGGTTCACTCTTACATTTGTTTCCTTTTAGAGCTATGGCAAATACAAAATCTGATATTTTTTCAAAAACTTGTATGATATTCGATTTTGGGGGGTTAATAATTTTAAAAGTATACACTCTAGAAGTATGAAACAAGAGATGTAGCGCGTTTCCCTGCCTTATTAAAAGAAACAACCAGCATTTCCCTTTTACAAAATAGATAAACATGGATTTTAGAGATGTCAAAACCTTACTTTGTTAAAATTTGACATTTTTGTGGGTAAACTACAAGTCATTATTCAACAACATTTTCAATGGGAATAACATATTGCCTGAAGAATATTTAAAAAACAATTTGACTATAAGTTGTTGCTGACTTAGCCATCAATAATTTTCAGTCAAATCATTTTCAAAATATACACCAGGTACAGAGTTTGTCCTGTAAGCTGGTCGAGCTGCAACAGCTCATCACTCAGTCTTGAGTTATCCAGTGTTAATAAAGACTGAGAGATTTCATATCTAGAGAAAATAACTCAACCTTCAGAGCTTTGTATATAATTAGGTCAATTGCTGTAATAGACATAGGTAGTGAGGTGATATTGATTAGTCACATGGTCTCAGTTTTTCTCAGAGATCTGCATGCAAGTATTGCTATCAACAAGAGTTCAGTCAAGCATTTTAAGTGATCAAGATTAGGCAGCATGACCAGTGAAAGTGTTTAATAATTACTGCTTTGAAACATTGACATTGTTGCTGATACACAAATGTTTAGATATTTACTTTAGAAATTTAATAATTCACTATACATTTTAATGATAAATTAGGCCTTTTAATTTGAAAAGTGTAAACTTTGACTAGGACACGTTGCACAATGGCTGAATTACCAGAGACATTTTGTTCAGTTGGACATCTCACTAATGATAAATGTCATAAGTTTACGGATAAATGCTCTGTAAATGATGTTGTACAATTGACGGCTACAGATAAAACACTTGTTGCAATGAGAAGCGGCCAGAGTGAGGATAGTTTAGAAACAGTGTGCTGTTGCCACAAGAAACACTATCTGCATATATTCCCGATGATGAAGCAGAACACTTCATGTTGTGATCCCCTAAAAGTTCACAAAAAGCTTATTAAAAAGGGACTAGTTAATATAGATCAAGAAATTGTGGCATTAATACAGTCGAAAACTAGAGAGAGAAAACAACCTGGCCAAAAGATTTGCCATCATTGTTTGCAGAAAATTAATAACCTGACAGATTGTAGTGACAGTGAACCGGAATCAATGGCCATAGCAGATACTTTGTACAGTAATGCTGAATGCCTCAACTCTAGTTTCTCAGCAGTTGGAGTTTCTCCCCTAAAGAGTGTCCATTCAGAAAGGAAAGTATCATATGGTAAACGAAAAATCAAACAAATGGCAGAAGCAACAACAAGTCACGTGGCATCCCACCTAGGTTTTCCACCTAATAAATTAGTTGCTGACCCTTCACAAACTGAATGTACATGTGATTCTAAGTTAGATGTGGACTACTTGGTATCGAACATGAATGAAAAACTGTCTGTGTCATCACGAAATCAAAAGATACAAGTATTGACTATTACACCTAAATCATGGTCGATAGATAAAACTGTTCAGGTTTTTCAGGCATGTGGTGTTACGCGTTATATGGTGAAACAAGCCAGACAACTTGCGCAGAATGATGGAATACTCGCTGATCGTGAAACCTTTAAAAGAAATAAGCTTGATCAGCATACACTAGATAGTGTTATTAACTATTACCAAGATGATACTGTATCTAGACTATTACCCGGGACAAATGATTTTGTTACTATAAGAATTTGTGGTACCAAAGAACATAAGCAAAAACGGCTAATCCTGACAAATTTGAAGGAAGTACATGCTAATTTCAAAACAGAAACTGGACTTAAAATTGGTTTCTCTAAATTTGTTGAGTTAAGACCCAAATGGTGTGTAACTGTTTCTTCTAGCGGCAGCCACAATGTTTGTGTATGCGAAAAACACCAAAATGTAAAGTTTATGGTGGATGTTATCTCTGAAGACTATCATAACCTAATTGACAAATCTGTATGTGACAGTAGTTCTAGAAATTGCATGCTGCAACGATGTGAAAAGTGTCCAGGAACTGCATTTCTCAAAACTTACTTAGAGCAAGACCTTTACGAGCACATGGATGAGGATGACATCATTAAATTCAATGAATGGGTATCCACAGACCGAATTGAAATCATGCGCCGAGAAGTATCAGTTGAAGATTTTATTTCTATATTATGTCAACGGATCCAAGAATTAACACCACATTCCTTCATAGCGAAATCTCAAAGTGAATTCTTGAAAGCGTGCAAACATGATTTAGATGACACTACTGCCATTGTTGTTCTCGACTTTGCTGAAAATTACAGCATTATTGTGCAAGATTGTGTACAGGGATTTTATTGGAACAATTCTCAAGTCACGATACATCCTTTGGCATTTTATGTTAAGGCTTATGGAAAGTTGAATGAAGAAAATGTATGCTTCATCTCTGAGTGTCTGAAACACGAAACAAATACTGTGTACTGTTTTCAGGAGATTTTTACAAGATATTTGAAGGAAAAGTATCCCAATATTCATATAATTAAATACTTTAGTGATGGGTGTGCAGGACAATACAAGAACTTCAAAAACTTTATTAATGTCTGCCATCATTATTCAGATTTTGATATTACGGTAGAATGGCATTTCTTTGCTACCAGCCATGGTAAAGGTGTTTGCGACGGTATCGGTGGCACAGTGAAGCGCTTAGCCGCAAGGGCTAGTCTGCAAACAGCGCTTATACGAAATGCTAGTGAATTGTATGAATTCAGCCAACAGAACATAAGCAAGATCAAGTTCTTCTTAGTTAGTAAAGATGAGATCCAGAGCCATCATACAATGTTGGAAGAGCGGTATCTCCTTGCCAAAACAGTGCAAGGAACCAGGTCATTCCATTCGTTTGTTCCAAATGACACTAACTCTATCACAGTAAAGCGAATTTCAACTGATGATGTTTCATACACTCGGTCATTTTCTAACACACAACCTGGTATGTCATCAGAGATTCAGAATTTAAATATCCCTATGGAACTGTCTTTGAGTGACTATGTTGGTGCATTGTATGACAAAAATTGGTGGTTTGGCATAGTGTTAGAAATTAGTCTAGAAAATGAGGACTGTCTCATTTCGTTTATGAAGCCGCATGGACCAGCTCGATCCTTTAGTTGGCCAAGGTGCACAGACCAGTGCTGGGTTCCTTTTTGTGACATTCTAAGTAAGGTGTCAACACCATTGACAGCAACTGGCCGGCAGTACACTTTTCCACAAACTGATATCGACTTTATAAATGGACTATTTAAATAATTTGGAGGAGCGGTATATGCTGGATCATGTACCGTATCATCAATTATTGCTGAGGTATGTAGTATTATGTACTATCTCTTAACACTTTTATATTATATCATGTGTATTAACCAATGCCTGTCTCAGTTTATTAAATTCCATGAAATGGGTGACATTTAGGCATACTTTAGTATGAGAGATTACACATATTGGCCTGGTCGCAGTGTGTCAAAATTGTCTATAAATGGCCATAGAAGTCCATGTAGCTGTACTAATATGACCATAATATACCATTCAATGTCCACCTATGATGAAAAAGTATCTAAAATGATAAAGTGGAGATATTTTAAAATTTTTAAAAAAAATTAGATTGTCGCGAAAAATGTCAAATTTTAACAGAGTCAGGTCTTTGGTTCTAGAAAATCGATGTTTATGTATTATATAACCAGGGAATGCTGATTGGTTCTTCTAATATAGCAGGAGAACTGGTTGTATCGCTTGTTTCATGCCTCTAGGCCCTATAATTTTAAAATTATTAACCCCAAAAATGGAATATCGTACAAGTTTTACAAAAATATCACATTTCTAATATGCCATAGCTCCAAAAGGGAACAAATGTAAGAGTGCAACTTTTAACCATGTAACTATTGACCATATATCTACCATTCACCAAAATAAAATAAAAATTGAAAGGGGTTATTTTGACTTAATAGGCGATGAAGTTGGCCCTCTTTTGTGAACAGGGGTGGTGCATTGGGGCCCCAAAATTTTTTGATGAGCAAACCTTGCTGTTAGTCAGTAAATATTACTAAGCTAATATTAGCTCTAGTGAACTGGGTAGAAATCATTTAGTTACAGCAACTATAATATACATTTTACTGTATCACCAAATTTTGTTGAAACAGGAAAATTAGCTGTTTTTAACGTTTTTGGTGACCCCTAAAACACACCCAAAACAAGTCAACACATATTGCTTGTTATTTTCCTCAAGTATGCTGACCAGAGCATTAGAATGAAAAGATCTAGTATTGTAAACAGTATATTGGATGAGATATGATGTCTCAAACATTGGATTTGTACTTGAAACATTTGTCAATTTTAGCATAGGGGTCTTTGAGAGGGCTTTTTCAAAAGGTATTTCACATATCAGTTAAAAAATTGTCATGCTCAACTAAAACATCCATATGCTCACACTGAGAAAGTTTGAAAGAAATCCGTGACTATGAGTTGACGGGCATTGGTCCATCTTATACGGAATGACCCTTACACTAATAGGTTAATTAGACTGTGTTAAATAGTTATCTAGAAATACTATTACTACAGTGTATTGTTTTCATAGGAGGACCTTGAGAATGGTGAAGATGTTGCCCGCTGTCCAAGCTGTTCATTGCTTATCAAAGTCATTTATGATCCAGTTAGTATAGAATAGTTATTAACCCTTTAACACTCATATCAGCCTAAAATGGCTTCTGCAGTGATCATGAAAAATGTTCATTTGCAGACCAAGAGAAGACTATTTTTTTTTAATTTACCACTGGAATGACTGGCTCGATAACTGAGCCAGGCATTTCCAATGGTAAATTAAAAAAATATTCTCTTGGTCTGCAAATGGACCTTTTCTGTGAAATTTTCTTGAACAAATTTGAAGTTTAAATGATTAATGATACATTGTAATAATGGTTAATGTGCTGCAATATTTATGAAAATCTATGTTTAACACATTAATATTCCCCCATCATGCCCATGGTATATGGTGTCAGTCTCTGCAGCAACACAATATATATTTATGTAACTGAAGCCATTTTGCTCAGTATGATTACATTTTAATTTGATGAAAATTGTGTTTTATGCGTCCATGAGTGTGTGAATGGATGTGGTGTATGTCTGCTATGTATGTGTGGGGTGGGGGTGTGGGGTTGAGGGTTTGAATTAGGATACCATTCACTTAAACAATTTAGGGTGCCCTTTAGATGAAAAATCTTTTGTTTGAGGCAGGGCTCCAGATAAGGGTTGTATGGTAGTATTTTACTACCAAAAAATACTCAAATATTACCTACGTAGCAAAAAATTATGGTCATAACCTTACTACCATATTTGTAAAATACCTCCTGGATATAGATACATGTAGGTCTGTGTTGGCTGTAATATTTCCTGTCATTCCATTATTTTTTTAGTAAACTCTAGGGTAGTTCTATCCAGTCAGAATTTGTAAAACTTGAATTTCATTCGTCAATTATACTAGTCTTGGCCTGTCAAGTGATATATGTATTATACATGAGTCACAGGCATGAAACTGACAGATTGTTAGAATTTGTAAATCCTCATCAAAATGTTGAAAAGTAAGATCGCACTCAAGATTTTCAATTTACTCCCATTTCATATAAATTGTAATGGCACAAAAATTATCTGGAGCTCTGGTCTGAAGTAAAGGATTTCTTTATTAACCATTTAATGGTCATACCGGCCAAAACCGGCATCTGTTATGGTCTTATGGAATGTCCATTTACAGGCCAAGAGAATACAATTTTTGAAAATTTACCACTGGAATGACTGGCAGTCATTAAAGTGATAAATTTAAAAAAATTGCATTCCATTGTCCTGTAAATGGATATTCAATGAGAAAATATTTAAATTTTCTTGACCAAATTTGCCCATTAACGAGTTAAAATGGATTGCTACATATTTCCGAAAAAGTTGGTCCCGATCCCAGGATGATTCATAATAAGGAAAAATTAGTTACCTCTCCGGGATGTAGAAATTGTTTGAGTGTAGCTTTCGTGACCATCTCTGTCACTTCTTCAGCACTAACTGACGGTCGCTGGCAACGTCACTCTGGTCAGTTCTTGTGGAGTCACGTGACAGCATGGACTGGTAGACGGCTGGTATACGGTAGCCCTCGTCTCTGTTCATGTATTATGCTAGAGATTGCTACATGTTATGCTCAGAGCATGCATTTTTCTGGGGCCCCCTCAAACTCTTTCCCCTGCTATAGCCAGGCCTGGAAATAACTTTTTCAACTGTGCCCAACACTTTGTCAGGCGCTAGCTACTTAGTACCGGGCAGCCACAATTTGCTGCCTGTAAACACTATTCTACTTCACAGTGTTCTTTACTTGAACTTATTAGAAACATGTCAAAAAGCAACTAAACACGTGTCATAATGATTGTGATACACCTTAGCTGGATGAATACTTTGTCAACACTTGTATGCAGACTCTTTTGTTGCACACTGCAACTACTGGGATTGTAAAAATCTGTACTTGACATAATGTCAGGAACCAGCAAGATTGTGTCCAACATTTGATAGTTTGGTGCCTGACAATGTCCTTGACAGGCACCTTACACGTATTTCCAGGCTTGGCTATAGCATGTCTACTTGTATCTGCTCACAACACTGTCGTCTTTGGACTGAACGCTCCGGCTTTTGTCAGAACTGGGTCAGCCCTTGGAGTTACATTTAACATTAAATCATTAAAATCCCAGTTTCTCAATTTCAACTATAATGGAATTTTTTTAAATATTTTGAAACTAATTTGACTGGAAGCTGTTGCTGTCATAGTCAGCAACAGCTAGCAATCAAATTACGTAGTTTCAAAATATTCAAAATTACATCATAAACCATTTGTCATTTCTGATCTGTCATGTCTGTAAGGGTTAAAGGGTTAACACTATTTTAATGGTTTGTATTTACTGTCATTTGTACAGGAAGATTTCATGCAAACAGAGGAAGTTCTCCCCGCCAGGAAAACAAGCTTAGAACTTGTCTGATAGAGGCGAGAGCAGGTACCCCTGAATGTGTGATAATTTCAAGTTCATGTGTATCAATTCAGGATTTGAATATAATTTGCTAGAGTAATTGATAGATCCAATCTGTCACTCAAGTACATGTATATCTTATGACGTCATAATCAATTATGTCACATGTCGACTGACATCACAAGCAAATTGAGTAATAAGTAACCTATCTATTCTAGGTCTATCATGCATGTACTGAATAGTCCATCAACTAGGATTGCGCGATTACGTGATTAAATCGAAAATCGCGATTATGTTTTAAATCGTGAATTTATATGATTAAAAATTAAATAATTGGATAATCGTGAATATTTTTTATTGCATAAAATATTTCAAAGCCTAACTTTCAATTACTTTTTAATGCGATCGGTCAGGAAAAATTACATTTTGCTGAGTGAATGTATATCCATTTGCAGGGCAAGAGAAGACTGTTTTTGAAAACGTATTACTGGAATGCATGGCTCAAGAATCGAGCCAGCCATTCCAGTGATACATTTTCAAAAATAGTCTTCTCTTGACCTGCAAACAGACTTTTCTAAGCACCTTTGCAGTTTTCGTCATTGATATTCTTTTGTTGTTATGTTTTCGTAAACACGATTATTTTTTGATAATCGATCGCGATCACTCGGCTCAATAATCGCACAAGCCTGCCGTCAACTGTATGAATTGTATGACTACTATTTAATAAACATTCTGTTGAATATTTTGAAACTAATTTGACTAACAGCACAGAGTCAAATTAGTTTCTAAATTGTCAATGGATTACCTGTACAAAAAATGTAGTTAGTTACCTTCAAATTGGGATTCTGGGAATTCAGAATCCAAACTATGTAAATCAATGACAACATGCGCAAAGCATGGGCGGGGCTCAGCTAGAAATGGGCGGGGCATACATGTATCTAAAAGTGGATTCATCCATTGTGTTTATTGGTAAACTATGTGTGTGCGTGCTTGCGTGTATGTGTGTGACAGGGAGCTACAGTACAGGTCATAAATAACGTAACATGTTTCCAAAACAACATGTTCTGTAGTGTTGAATATTTTGACGATAATTGGATAGGAGGGATTGCTGCATGTTTTAGTAGCATGTTAACTTTTTATTAGCTGTACTGTAATCATAGTGAAAAACAACGTAGTCAGTTATATGAGCTACTTGTAGAAGGTTATTTAGCCTGACGCTTGGTCGTGATGTGAAACCAAAAGTCTGTTCAATGATCTGGACTGGAATTTTCGTCCCTTTTATAACCTTCCTGAGGTTTGGCGGTGTAATCAAACATTTTACCGGTTGACCTGTGTTTTACCGGTTGGGATCAAGTTTACCAGTTGTGACTTTTTTACCGATATATAGCGATATTGATTATGTACCGGGGAATGAGCTACAGGCCTCTACCATTAACCCTTTCACTGACAGATCCCTGAAAAAGTAAATTCTCTACGATATAAAATTTATTCTGTCGCATATTTTGAAATTAATTTTACTAGAAGCTGTTGCTGCCTTAGGCAGCAGCAACTTCCAGTAAAATTTATTTCAAAATAGGCAACAGAATAAGTTATATATTGGAGAGAATTTATTGTTTCACGGATTTGTCCTTTTTAATTTTAGTCAATTAACTTCAAAATATTCAACATTTTCCTGCAGGGTTCGTACTGGTCATGGAAATCCTGGAAAGTCATGGAATTTGAAATTTTAAATTCCAGGCCTGGAAAGTCATAGAAAATCAGAATTTTTTATCATAGGTCATCGAAAAGTCCTGGAAAATGGTAATCATGGAAAATAAAAGGAATCTGTTGTCATACATTTCTTCCACCTTTAGCAGAAGACCACGGGTGTCACATGGTGTGTCTGATAGGCATGACAAACCGTAATTTACAGACAACTGCTGAACCAGCATTGATTATGCGTACTGGATGTGTCACGGTATGTTTAGCTTGAACAAAGAGACCACAAGTTAATCGGCTATCTTTGCAATTGTATATAGGCAATTTTGGGGTATTAGAGATTTGTGATTAATGAGTAAAACATCTCATCCACTCCACAACTGCTTTAATACTTTTGATGCGCATCATCTGCCTGCTCGATTTCTTCGAAAATCACGACTATTTTTTAAATCGTGAACTTGTGTGATTAAAAATTAAATAATCAAATAATCGTGAATAATTTCTACACTGTAAATATTTCAAAAATCCACCTTTTAATTACTCTTTAATGCAATAGATCAGGAAAATTTATGTTTTGCTCAGCGAATCTATGTCCATTGTCAGGCTAAGAGAAGTCTATTTTTGAAAATGTATCACTGAGAATCGAGCCAGGAATTCCAGGGATATATTTTCAAAAGAATGTTTTCTGTTGGCCTCCAAATGGACATTTCTAAACACCATTGCATCTTTCATCATTGATATGCCTTTGTTGCTATGTCTGGATAATTTGCACTCGAGCTGATTAATCAAGTAATCACAAAAATCATGATTATCTTAAATAATTTATCGTGATCTCTCAAATCAATAATCGCACAAGTCTAGCTCATCGAGTATAGGCAGGATTCTAACCCTTGACCTTTGGTTTATGAGTACATATAAAGTCTATAAGAAGGGTCATTAGTCACACATTCAAAGAACCCATGTATTTGACACTGCATGAGCTGTACAGTACAGCTTATAAAGAAGTTAATAGGTTTCCAAAGCAATAACTGAAACATGTTAGTTAGTACACTTCTGAACATAATGCAAGAAATGTACTGTGGAATATTTTGGACTTAATGTGATTGGAAGTCATTGCTGCCTTTTGTATGTACTGTGATTGGATGTCATTACTGCCTTTAAGCAGGCAGTAATCACTTCGAATCAAATTAAGTCCAAAATATTCTACAGCTCATTTTACTTTATTTTGGAAACATGTTAAGTTGTTCTTGATCTTTACTGTATGACACCTGTTGATAAACGCAGTTATGGATAGACTTGCGCGATTGTTGCTTTGACTGATCATGATCGATTATTTAAGAATCATCGCGATTACTCGATTAATCAGCTTGGGTACGAATTACACAGTAATAACACCAAAAAGCATATCAATGACGAAAGCTGCAATGGCATTGAGAAAAGTCAATTTGCATGCCAAGAGAAGAAAACAGTCTTCTCTTGGCATGCAAATGGACATAGAATCAACTGAACAAAATGTCAATTGTCCTAGCCGATCGCATTAAAATTTAAATAAAAGGTATGATCTCAAATATTTTATGCAGTAGTAATTATTCACGATTATTCGATTATATAATTTTTAATCATATAAATTCGGAATTTAAGAAATAATAGTGATTTTCGATTTAATCACGTAATCATACAGGTCTAGTTATGGATCTTTCTAAATCTATTTCAGATTTGAGTTTGATCATAGCACAAGAAAACCCGCCACCAGATATTGCATCTTGTGTCAGAGAATCCCGGCTATGGTGGAATGTGTCACTTGAAAAGCATTTGCCGTGGACCACCTTTGAATTGACCTGGTTAGCGATGGATTATGGTGAGGAGTCTGTGCATGTACATGATAACCAAGTTATACCACCATCTAATATTAGAAGCATTGGCACTCAGGATGAAGCACTCTGTGTGAGGCAGCAAGTTATTAGCAACATTGACACTCAGGACGACACATTCTGTGTGAGGCAGGAAGATATCAGAAACATTGGTACTCAGGATGAAGCACTCTGTGTGAGGCAGGAAGATATCAGAAACATTGACGCTCATGATAAAGCACTCTATTTGAGGCAGCAAGTTATTAGCAACAGTGACACTCAGGATGAACCATTAGGCCAGAGGCAGCAAGGCATCAGAAATAGTGCCATTCACTCTGAAAGTTCTAGTGTGAGGCAGAATGATATGATAGAGACAGAACCTCAGGATGAAGTTTCCAGTGCAAGTCAGCAAGTGTCTTTCTCCGATAAACTAGTAATAAATCTGGATGAATTAATTGAGAATACAGATCACATATTTAGACAAAAATCACGGCAACAACCGTTGTCACGGCGCAGATGTCGCACAGCAGATGTTTTGTCTACGGATGATGGTTATGAAGCTTCCATGGAAGATCTGGAAAGGGAGGTAATCCATATATACAATCAGGCCTCTCAGTGGTCCATTTAGCAGATTGGTCTGATTTTTCGTAACTTTTAGGTCCTTCTCATATCATCTCGAGCAACAGCTGAGCCAAGTTTGTTCAAGGGAACGTGATTGGCCAAATGCTTGGGCGGTCATCTTGGATGGCCTACTTTCGGCGAAAACTTATTTTCCAGAAAAACTGAACAGATCAGGCCGAAATTTGGGAGATATAATTAGGTCCTACGGGCCATTAAAGTTTGTTCTCGGAAAGTTGATAGGTAAAAAACATGGCCATCGTGGACCACCAATCAAAATTAGCGCTTTTGACGGCCATATTGGATTTTTTTATTTGATGGATTTGAAGCTGAAATTTGTTTTAGGTTTTCGGTATGCTGATTTCAAATATGCCACTTTTGAAACTGTGGGATAAACAGTTAGGCGGCCATCTTGCATCTTTTTCCTGCCAAAAACTCCCATATTAAAGTAACAGGGAATTTAAAAAGTCTTCTCGAGAACCGCTGGGCCGATTTCAATTATATTTGGCAGAAAGCATCGTTAGAACGTAAAGTTTGTTCACGGGAAGTTGATCGGCCAATTTGGCCAGCGGCCATCTTGGCTTTTGGTCAATTTTTAGCTCACCTGGCCTGAAAGGTCGCTTCTTAACGGTTCGACCGATTTCAACCAAATTTAACTGGAAGGATTCTATGCAGGTACCCTCCAGATGGTTTTTTTCAGAATTTTGATTGGTCAATTTTTTGGTTGAAAATCTTAGATTTTATGAAAAATTTACCAGAAATTGTCAAAATACTACTACTTAGCTACTTCAGACATTTCAACCAAATTTGACTAGACTGATTCTATGGTGGTAGGTTCTAGAATGTCTATTCAGAATTTTGATTGAACAATTTTTTGGCTGAAAATCTTAGATTTTATGAAAACCTTACCGGAAATTGTCAAAATGCTACTCCTCCATAGCTGCTTAAACGCTACTTAAGCAATGGCTATTCAGTGGCCAATAATTCCAGGTGAGCAATACAGGACCCTTTGGCCTGTTTAAATACCTGACCATGGTCAACAAAGTTTGACATGATGGTCAAACAAATTTCTGAAAACTACATGTATGACTTGGTCAGCCATGTTTTGACTACATGTATGATCAGTCTCTAAAAATTATTTAACGTAGGTCGACCATGTCCTACCATGTTCGGTATAATTTACTACGGGAGTCTTTCATTGTAAACATGTGTCGTTTTGCATTTAAAGTCTTAATTATTTTATTACACATAAATTACAAATGTCTGTAATCATCATTAGTTACAGTGCTTGCGCTATAGCTACCCATTCACCACTTTGCCAAAATGAAAATCTAGAATGGTTAATTCAAATAGGAAAAATGTAGCCCAATCGTAACATGTGAAGCGTACATATTTTGCGATATAAGAATGTATAGTACTTTGGCATAATTGGAGAAGTTAAAAATAAGTCTAAAAAACAATCAAATATAATACAATTAGAAAAGTGAAAATCTTCCAAAAGTGTCTAAAATTTTTTATATTTGTTTAAAATGTTAGTTAGAAGTGACCGAGATGGTCATGAAAGCTACACTCAAACAATTACTACATCCCGGAGAGGTAACTAATTTTTCGTTATTATTAGTTAAGAGATTTTCTCAGTAGCGCGGGCCCTGAATTATGACATTTGAATCGTAAATTTGTGTGCCAAATGTAACTTAGATCTTAACTTATTAAAAATCTGTCATACAATGTACCTGCGACTTGGTTTGAAAGGGGTAATTATCCTTGAACATTCTATAATTACTGCATTCAAAATGGGTACAAAATGAGAAAATGTTATGAATGATCATTAATTGATCATCGGTTAGTATTTAAAACCAATCATCGATCACAAAAATAGTAACAATTCCCAGCACTAGAACATATATTGCAAAATGGCACCATAGTAGACCATGTTAACTCACTTGGCGGAAGTGGGCTACTTTACAAAACATGGTCCATCATGGTTAACCAGCATACAAACAGCCATGAACTAACCTGCAAAGCCATGGTAGTTCATGGTCATATGATCATAGTCAACCCTGATAGATGGTCATAAGGAACATGCTATGTCATGTTAATTGACCACTGTTCTCATGAGTATTTTATGGTCGTAGGACCATCCCGTGATAAAACATATATTGTAAGATGACCCCATGGTTAGAATCCATGGCTCAGTAGACCATGATACCACGAAAATCGGCTGATGTCATTCTCCGTATTATCCGAGCGGGTGACATCACACCCGAGTTATCTCAGATTTTTATGTGAAGAAAATGTTTCATTAATTCGCGCATCTGATTCTGGGTACTACGTACTTTATTGGTACCAGAAAAACTTTGGAATTTTCAAGTTTTACGTATTATCACGATCTGTTTGCAATGATCGGTAGTTTCAAAATTCTTGATTAAGATGTGTGGTCTGTGGTTTTACCATGTCTTACAGCAGTTTGTTTCATTTTGTTGTTTCTTCACATATCGTTTTGGCCTTCGTTAGGAGTATAATTTATATTAATTAGTAACTATACCCTGAATGCTATGCGATATGGTTCCTGGTTCTGTTTATACATCCATCAGGATCAGTATATGGGTGTATCATGTCCGCATCATTCTTGTCGTCATAGTCAATGCGATCTTTGCTGTAACGTTGCGGGGTGGGGTGCTGGTGGGTTACAATTAATTTATGGTCAATATATTTGAAAATTATTTGTCTGCCTTCCGTTCCTGTTTTGTTCCGCTTGCTTATTGTACATGTAGGTTTGTGCTTATGTATAGCATGTCATGAGTGCCACAAGTTTGTTGCAGTCTTGTTCAAGGACCATGTCTGCTTTAAATGTGCCAAATGTAATCTTGATAATAGGTGTGACGTTTGTGTGGTGTGGTCGTCCGATATGATGGTCAAGTTCCTTTTCCAGAAGGACTTGGCAGGATCTGATGCTGGGTCAGGCGGTCCAAAAGTAAATCGTGGAGCGTCCCTTTAGGCCCCTGGGGGTGCTTACCGTCTGCAACCGGTTGCAGAGATGGCACCTCCGGCGTGGTTTGGACCTGCTACGCTGGTGTCGTCCCTGCTACCGAGCAGGGCAGTCTCTTCCCGTGCTTGGTACGGACCCTGTCATTGGACAGGGTTCTGGACTGGCCACCGAGGGAGCCGTCTCGTACGGCTCCCTGACAGTCCCGTCGGGCTCCGGCCTGATGGGTTCTGTTTCTCTGCAGCCACCTCCGGGTGGTCCAGTGGCCTGTCCGTCAGGCATGGGGAGGCGGACGGCTCCGGTGTTTCTTCGTCTGGTGATGACTCTTCGGGGTCTGAAGATGAGGAGGCCGAGGAGGAGAGATTGCTGCGGCCTGAGATGTCGCGGGCGGAGAGCATGGAGGTCGATTCTGTCCTGGACGGAACCGCCCTGCATCTGTCTGGCTTGGCGTAAGCCAGGACAGTGGCTCCGCCCATGGTTGAGGCGACTCCAGTACCAGGCACTGGTCCAGTGCGCATTGGTTTGCCGCCAACCGACACGGTAATGATTGTGGCTGACCAGACATGGTATGCACCTATTTCGCCTGGTCCAGCGGTCGCACATTGGGTGCCATTGGCACCCGTGTATGGCCACGGTTCTTCAACCGCTACGGGTCCGCGTCCGGCTACCACCGTTAGGGAGCATTTGCTTGGAACGCCCCTGACTGGCCCTAGCATCTTTGGTGGCCAAGCGCAGGCCATCTTAGAAGACACAGCCAACATCGCGCGGAGTCGGTTAGCTGTTAATCTACAGCTAGAGCTAGTGCGTCAGGCGCATGCACTAGGGGCTTTGGCCAAGCCACTAACCGGGCAACCTTCTAAGAAAGAGAAGAAGCATAAAAGAAAGGCAAAAGCCAAGCCTAGTGCTGCTTCTGCTTCTACTGGGTCTTCTCAGCCGCCTCCGGTGAAGAAGGCCAAGAAGGTTGTGGAGGCTCCTACCCACCCCAATGTTGCTCCTGATCACCTGAGAGGCAGGAAGGGGAAGGGTATGGGTAAGTCCTCAAAGCGTGGAAAGAAAGGAGCGGATCATACCTGAGTGTACGTAGGCTCCCTTCGTATCTGCCTGGACCGTGCCTGTGCAACAGGAACAGCGGTGTCAGTTAGACCGGTCAAGCCAAGACCAAAGTGTTTTTCTCTCTCGCTAAGAGAGGGGTGGAGCGGATCACGAGCCAGACACCCTCGGTAGGCGTCGATGCATCTATAGTGGGTGGAAGGCTCATGCGTTTCGTCGAGGCTGTCGACAGCTCCACAGGTTTTCACCAGAGTGGTCCTTGCGGTGACAGCGTTTCTCAGAAGAGAGAACGTGGCGCTTCACACTTGCGTAGACGATTGGCTTATCAAGGCAGACACGCCAGCCAAGTTAGAGGTGGATACTGCTCTGACTCTGAAATTGCTTTCAGATCTAGGCTGGATAGTCAACAAGGAGAAATCCTAGTTGATACCCACTCAACAGTTCGTTTATTTAGGGATGCGATTCGATTTCGAGGAGGGCAGGGTTTACCTGTCAGAGCCCAGAGTGGTGTCTCTGTTAGCCATCCTCAAGAGTTTTCAATTGGGAAACGACATTCAGGCGAGGCGGTTTCTTCAGATGCTGGGCATGATGGTCTCCATGGAGCAGGTAATCCCGTACGCTGCTCTGATGCGAAGACCAATCCAGTTGTATCTGATGTCTTTGTGGAAACAGAGAACAGAACCCCTGTCAAAGCAGGTGCCAGTTTTGGAGCCAATAATGTTGCATCTTGTATGGTGGAAAAAGCATCAGAATCTCCTAGTAGGAGTTTCGCTGCGCCTACCCCGCTCCCAGCTGTCTGTGTACACGGATTCATCGCTGGAGGGGTGGGGGTGGCCTGCCTAGGAGAACACCAGGTCTCGGGCACATGGACTCTCCAAGAGAGCCAGCTGCATATCAATCTGTTGGAAATGATGGCAGTAGAGCTGGCGTTGGAAAGATTTCTTTCAAAAGTCAGGGGCAAGGTGATATTGATACGGTCGGAGAACTCGACAGTATTATTATACATAAATCGCCACGGTGGGACCAAGTCACTCACACTGTGTATGAAGGTGTGGGACTTGGTTCACTAGTGCAGGAATTACTGAGTTGTTTTGAAAGCAGCTCACATTCCTGGGCGATTGAACATTCTGACAGAGGATTCAGCAAACAGAATGGTCTCTCAAGCCTCCAGTTCTTCACAGGATCTTCGAGCATTGGGGCAAACCCAACGTGGACTTGTTCGCCACAAAGTAAAATGCTCAAATCATGACTTATGTCTCACCGATTCCGGATCCAAATGCCGTCGATACAGATGCTCTGGCGATAAGCTGAAGAGGGATGCATGCTTACGCGTACCTGCCCACCATTCTTCTGCCGAAGATATTGGTGAAGATCAGAGAGGAACCATGCCTGGTCCTGCTAATAGTGCCATTTTGGCCCAGCAGGTCGTGGTTCACGGATCTTCTGGATCTGCTGGTGGACAATCCAGTGCGGTTACCCGAGATTCCGAACATAATCTCCCAGGCCAGGGGACGCTTCCTACACGAGCGTCCCGAAATCTTCAAATTGACTGCGTGGATGTTATCAAACAACGTTCCATGTCGGAATGTTTTTCTCGCCAAGCTGCGAAATTCATCGCAGCTGCGAGAAGGAGGTCAACCTTCAAGTCATATAACCACAAGGATAACAAATTTGCAGAGTGGTGTGAAGGAAAGGTTATTGATACCTTTCAATCCACTATTCAGCAAATAGCAGACTCTGTGAGCTGTTCTATTCAGGACTGGCTCCTGTCACAATTGCTGGATACAAGTCAGCTTTGGCATCAGTTATCCCTTGTCTAGTCAACAGGGATAGCCCAGAGGTGGTCCAGTTAAATGTGATGGTGAAGGGAATGAGCAATCTCCGACCGAGACAACCGGTAGTCATTCCAGCCTGGAGTCTATCTTTGGTGCTTAATGTACTGGCCAAGCACCCTTTTGAACCGTTGCATTCGGCTAGTCTAAAGCATTTGACTCTAAAGGCGTTTTTTCTATTGGCAGCTTCCTCAGCTAGAAGGCGCAGTGAGGTCCATGCACTTTCAGCAGAGAGGGACCGATTTATTGTCTCTGGAGAGTGCCTGCGTCTACTGCCAAGAGCAGAGTTTATGTCAAAGAATCAATCTTTGAAATATCTCGGCAAACCGATCATTATACTGAAACTAACTAGGTTTGATCATGATGCCAGTGTCTGGTGCCCAGTCCGTGCTTTGACTAAGTACAAAAGACGGACAGACTTGTTATGGTTGAATGATAGACATCTGTGGATCTGCCATAAGAAGCCATACGGAAATTGCTCATTCCCTTCACCATCATTGCATCCATGGATTCTATCTCTCATTGGGTGGTGGAATGCATTCAAACTACCCACGAGATTGCGACTGGGCACCAGGTGCAATGCGCAAGGGCACATGATGTTAGAGGAATAGCCGCCTCGACTGCCCTTTACAATGGTGTTCCATTAAAGGACATCATGGCTGTTGCACAATGGCATTCTTTCACGGATTACTATATGAGGGATGTGTCAGACTCCGCCAATCCACTCGCTTTAGCTGTTTTGAAACGATAGTTAAACGGCCACACTGCTCTTCTCCCTTTTGGTATTTGAAAATGCAAAAATTATGGGCAGACATGGTCAAGCGAGGAGATTACAACCAAGATTGTGTCACGGATGGTCGAACAAGTGCTTGGTTGAAGGCTCCACGTCTGGAATCCAATAATCATAAGGTAATTCAAGATTGAGGGTTTTTTGTATTATGTTTATATATCATGATCATTCATCTTATATATTCATGCTCATTCCCAGGCTAATATATGCTAAGAGCAGTTAACCCTCTGCTTATTCGTGTTTCAGGCGAGATACATGTTCATGATAGGCTTGCGCGATTTTTCGATTTAATCGTGAAGTTCGATTTATTTTTTAAATCGCGATTTTTACGATGTAATTGAGGAAAAATCGGAAAATCGTCAAAAATTTCATGTTTTTTTTAAATTTGAAGTGTGTACTTTTCCGTCGCATTATATCAGTACATGAGTACAATTATAATCGATTTACGCCTGTGTTCCTTGTGTTTATATCCCGCCGTGCCATGCATGTGTCGAATAATTACTAATCGCAACACAAAGCGCTACGATAAACAATTTCAGTTAGCAATTTCAGGTGGTGTAATAATTTTTCCTTTTTGATTCAGTTGTCGTGTCAAATTAAAGAAAATAAAGCAACAGCATTCCAGATTGTTTGATTTTGAACTGTGCATTCTGTTGATTACTCGTAAATGTAAATCGTACATTCTGAAAGCAACTATAAACTGCACTATAGGACGAGTTTACGCCGTTACACTCGTACCTACTAAAGCTACCGTCCTATGTATGTGGATTGCGCAGTATCTCTCTGGGTACTCATATTAGCATCTTCGCGTTACTCCGGTAATGACATAAACTCGTCCTACAAAGGGAGGCTATTTAAGCAGAAGCTGATACATCATGTAAGTTATACTTTTTTCTCGGCGACATTTTATCTCAAATTTTGATGAAATAAATAATGTTTATTAAATTAAATTAATAATTTCACTCCCGCGATGATGGATATAAGATGTACATTAAACATAGACGTAGGATGGTAAGAATTCATCGCATGAAAATGTGTTCTAATTTCATGCTATTTTTGTATCATTTATTTCAACTTTTTCCAGAAACAAGTCACATTACCCCGGTTTATACTTTTGGGAATTTGGACCTACGATTTAATCGAAAATCACAATTTTTTTTATAAAATCGATCGCGATGTTTCAAAGCAAAGATCGCGCATGACTAGTTCGTGAGTTCTCTCCCTTTTCTTGGGAGAAAAAAGGGGGGAGCGGTGATGCGAATGTGATTCAGTCCCTTTAACTTGTTCGTCCTTTTAGGTCTCCGTTTATCAAGTTTTAAGTCTAAGATCTTTCTCCAAGGGGTAAAAGAGGCATTTGATGGCTTGCCCCCTTCCCACCAGGTTACTGACTAAATCTGGTGTTATCAGAAGTAATAGACTGGTTAAGTATTGATCGAAGGAGAATGAAGGAAATTTCAATTTCCCTTCCTCCGAGATCTAACAATACTTACCATTCTATTATGGACCCTGCCTCCCAGCCCCACGGAGGCAAGCCATAGGTATTCTCTTGTTTGGTATCTATGCAAACAATATGAGCCTCACTGACAGATGGGTACCCATTTATTGGGAACCGGGTACCCGGTTCCAGGAGCCGGTAAAGCTTACTAAGTCTAGATTCTTAGAGCCAGCTATCAGGATAGCTTGTTATCAGAAGTAATAGAATGATAAGTATTGTTAGATCTCGGAGAAAGGGAAATTGAAATTTCCTTCATTCTTTTGAAATTGGTTTTGTTTAGGTTTTTGGGTATGGTGATTTTCCATTTTTGAACCGGTCAGATAAAAGATTTGGTGGCCACCCTGGACCTTTTCTCGCAAAAAATTCCCATCGTAAAGCAATGGAAATATTTTTAATGTCTTCTCAAGACCCACATGATCGATTTTAACCAAATCTGGCAGTACACATTGTTGTTCTTGTTGCAGTTCTGGCAAAAAAGATTTTACTCGTAGGCGACAGGACTGGGGTCAAATACTTTCAAAAGTATTTAAACACAAATACTTGGGAATTCTTCAAATACAACTACAAATACTTGTTTTTGAAAAATGTATTTAAATTACTTCAAATACAAATACTTTTATATTTGACCCCAGGTGATGACCTTTAATTCCTTGATAGTTGAAATGCCAGTGTTCTATGTGAGCGACACATGCCACTTTGGGTCTCTTGTGCCAAATACAGATGCTCCAAGTGAATGGCACAGACCTCCTATTATATAAACATGAAAAACCAATAATGTTTTTAACATCATCACTGCTGCTGGGAGGTGTCATTCATAATTTTACTATTTTATCACATTTTACAGACATTATCAGATAGTGAAAATCCAAGACTTAGCATGTCTCCCGTCTCTGGAGATCTTACGCCACAGTCAAAGGGAGGTAATTTCGAGCCCGCTACAGAGTCTGAGTTTCGCTATAGCTTATTGGAAGAGGTGCTAATGCAGAAAAAGCTGGTTAGTCACATATAAAGTTACTCTATCAGTTTTTCTCTCTATCTCTCTCTCTCTGTTTTATCTTTCTGTATGTTTTCATCATTTGTCCAGTTCAGCTCACAGGGTCATACAATGATTATGATCATGTCTACACATGCACTCACATGCAAGCACAAACACATGCACACACGCATGCACACACGCACGCACGCACGCACACACACGAATGTGCTACCATCTTCTTACTGTGTGAGGGTACTAAGCATTATTAGCCTCATCCCATGAGGGGAAGGGGTAGGCCTGTGCGATTATTGAATTGAGTGATTACGATCGATTATTAGCTCACCTGGCCAGAATGGTCATGCTTATGCCATGGCGACTGTCTGTCCGTCCATCATCTGTCAGTCAACTTTTGCTTTAAAATGTATCTCCTCCTAAACTATTTGGCGGATTTTAGTCAAACGTGACTAGAAGGATCCTATCAAGGTGGGCTTTAGAACTTTTATTTAGATTTTTAATTTTTATACGCCTGCGCAAAGCGGGTGTCGTATTATGTAATGGCTCTCGCCATCTGTCCATGCGTCCATCTGTCTGTCTGATTCTTGTCCGGGTCAGATCTCAACGAGTTTTGAACTTACACTCACACATTTTTTTTAGCAGATATATTACCTATAGACGAAGTGTTATGATTTCGATTCGGCAAAATCCTCCCATATTCGCTACAGTTATCTCCCTTGAAAGCTTAAAATTCGTCAAAATTTTCTTGTCCGAGACAGATCTCGAAGAGTTTTGAACCTACAGTCACAATTTTCTTTCAGCAGATACATTGCCTATAGACGAAGTGTCATGATTTCGATTCGGCAAAATCCTCCCATATTTGCTAGAGTTATCTCCCTTTTTTCCCCCGAAAGATGTGGTACATATAGCCGAGGTGCCATGATTTTGTTTTGGCATGATCCGCCCATATTCACGGGAGTCATGATCCAAATCTCGAAGAGTTTTGAACCCACACTCACAAATTATTTTTCAAAAGATGTACGTATAACCGAAGTGTCATGATTTTGTTTTGGCATGATCCGCTCATATTCGCGGGAGATGTGTTAGGTATAGACGAAGTCTCATGATTTCCTTTTGACAAAATCCTTGCATATTTGTGAGAGTTATCTCCCTTGAAAGATTAAAATTCATCAAAATTTTCTTGTCCGGGCCAGATCTTGAAGACTTTTGAACCTATACATTTACAAATTTTTTTTCTGCAAATGTGTTAGGTATAGATGAAGTGTCATGATTTCCTTTCTACAAAATCCCGCCATAATTGCCAGAGTTAAATTTGTCAAAGTTTCTTGTTTTCATTGGATCTAATATGGATAGATGAAGGGCAAAATCTGCCCATATTTGCCAAAGTTATCTTTCTTGAAACATTAAAATTTGTCACCATTTTCTTGTTCGGGCCAGATCATGGAGAGTTGTGAAACTACATTCACAATTTTTGTCATTGTAATGTTTTCTTGTGCGGGCCACATCGCGGAGAGTTTATTGATCAGATGCTACCAGAGATTTGTCTTGGATACACTCTATTCACATATAAGCTCATGGCTGAATGCACACAGACATCTAGCTGCCATGGAAGCAAGCAACTGTACAATTATGGTGGATGACATATTAACCTCTTATCCCAAACTTGTACACCAGCTCCCAAAATATATGTATAAGTCCGCGCTAAGGGTGGACATCATATGATAGCACTCCCCATCTGACCATTTCTGGTTCTCTAATGATATCTCCTTTGAAAAATATAAAATTCATTAGAAATATTGTTTCCGCTGGAAAATTTGGTATAAAGAAAAACATGTTTCAAGATGTGATCAGTTGTATTGGTGTTTCAGTGAGATATATTCACATACACCAACTGGTGTTATCTCCTCTACAAAGCTTAAGATTCAAACAGACTAATTATTTACATTTATCATTCCTCAAACAAGTATGTTTGCGGGCATATGTTGAGTTTCACTAAAACTCTTGTTCGATTTTTTGGTCCAAGATCTTAGACTTTATACAAATTTACAGGAAAGTCAAAACGCATCTCCTTAGCTTCTTGACAGATTTCAGCCAGATTTAGTTTGAGGGATCATGCGGGTGTAGGCTCTAGACATTCTATTCAAATGTTTGATTGGTCAATCTTAGATTTTGTAAAAAAATTACCAGAAAGTAAAAAGACATCTTAGTTTCTTGACAGATTTCAGCCAAATTTGGCGTGAAGGAACCTATTGACATAGGCTCTAGATATTATATTCAAAATTTTGATTGTTAAATCTTTTGGGTAAAAACCATAGTTTTTGTAAAAGATTTTCCAGAAAGTGTCAAAATGCATCTCCTCCTTAGCTTCTTGACAGAATTCAACTAAATTTGCCTGGAAGGATCCTATTGTGGAAGCTCCCTTCAGATTTTTGATTGGTCAATTTTTTTGGTGAAAATCTTAGATTTTATCAAAAATTTACTGGAATGTGTCAAAAGCCTCAAACACATCTCCTTAGCTTTTGGCAGATTTCAGGCTACACCTCATTAACTGCTTGGCCGATTTCACTCAAGCTCAGGTGGGTCAGGTGGATGGACCTTGGGTGGGTAGGTTTCTGAACATATATACAGAATTTTGATTGGTCCATTTTGGATGTTTCAGAAATCCTTTAAAATTCCACTGTTACTTAATCACTGGCCCGATTTCAACGAAACATGGGTGGAATGAGCCTATAGTGATCGGCTTCAAGAGTTCTACTGAGTATTTTGATTGGTAATTTTTTTTCGGGAGCCACCTTAGATCTTCCAAAAAAATTTCCAGAAGCCTTTAAATCGGTACTACTATTACGACTCAATATCAAACTTGGGTGTAAAATGATCCTATGACGATATGCTTCAAGAAATCAAATGAGAATTTTGTTTGTTCAGTTTTTTTGTTGGCCATCTTGGATTTTCTGAAAATTATCCATCATGTCTATTTAAATGCAAATGGTTCAAGTGCTAATGGCCCAGGTGAGCACCACAGGCCTTTGGGCATTTTGTTTACAAATAATCGTGATTACTTGATTAATTAGCCTGAGTAGAAATTACCCAGACACAGTGTTTCTGATGGCATCTAAACTTTGGAGGAACCCCACACCCTGAAATAGGGGTGCCCCCAGATGGCATATGGGGGTCCAAACCTGAAATCTGGGGTTCCCAAGCAGTGTTTCTCATGCATATTATATTCTAGGGTTCTATCGACTGTCAGCTATGAATTATATTTTGTAGTTATGTTTTTAGCAAAATCCTATAAAACTACTTAGTATTACACAATCACAGGGGTCCAATGGGAGCAATTGCCTACAGTTTCGGGGTCATAACCACAAAAGCATATGAATAACGAAAGGTGCAATGGTGTGTAGACCAAGTAGGCTTGTGCGATTAATGCGTTGAGTGATCGTGATCGATTATTAAAAAATAATCGTGATTACTCGATTAATCAGCTTGGATACAAATTACCAAGACATAACAACAAAAGAATGCCAATGATGAAAATTGCAATGGTATTTAGAAAAGCCCATTTGCAGATTCTCGAGCCAGGCATTCCAGTAATACATTTTCAAAAATTATCTTCTCTTGCCCTGCAAATGGGCATACATTCATTAAGCTAAATGTCATTTTTCATGACCGATCGCATTAAAAAGTAATTGAAAGTTAGGTTTTGAAATATTTTATGCAATAGAAAATATTCACGATTATTCGATTATTTAATTTTTAATCATATACATTCACGATTTAAAACATAATCGCGATTTTCGATTTAATCACGTAATCGCGCAAGAGTGAACTTTTTTTAATGTATCACTTGAATGCTTGGCTTGATTCTTGGGCCAGTCATTCCAGTGATAGTTTCCAAAACAGGACATACAATCTCTGAGCAAAATGTCAACTTCTTGGCCTATCACATTAAAGAGTAATTAAAAGGTGATTTTGAAATATTTACGCAGTACAAATTATTCATGATTATTCAATTATTTAATTTTTAATCATAGAAATTCACGATTTAAAAAATAACTAGATTGATCAGTCGATGACGCGTCATCGCAAATCCCTACATTCACCGCTTTGAACTTTTGACACACACCACAACCCACTCCGGGGCCGGAGCCAAATGTAAATGTCATTTTGCACTCCGCGATCATATGGCTAACTCACATACCAAATTTGGATGAATTCCGTCCAACAGTGTTAGGAGTTGCATTACAATCAGTTTCACAACATTTTGACCCCTATCCCCCACCCCTGAGGGCGGGGTCAAATGTAAATGTACTCATCCACTCCCCATTGATATGGGTAACTCACATACCAAATTTGGTTGAATTCCATCCAATGGTTTTGGAGGAGATCCATTACAATCAATTTCTGCAGGTTAAAATTTGACCTTTTGCCCGCTCTCCCGCCCCCTGAGGGTGGAGCCAAATCTAAATGGCCTCTTGTACTCCGCAATCATAGGAGTAACTCAGATATCAAATATGTTTGAGTTCCGTATAACGATTTCAGAGGAGTTGCATTACAATCAATGTCATGACCTTTAGACCCCATCCCCCACCCCCTGAGGGCAGGGCCAAATGTAAATGTGCTCATATACTCCACATTGATATGGGTAACTGACATACTAAATTTGGTTGAATTCCGTCCAACAGTGTCAGATGAGTGGCATTACAAACAATTTTTTTACCTTTTGACCTCCACCCCTCACCCACCCCTGGGGGCGGGCCCAAATATAAAAGTGCTCATGTACTCCACATTGATATGGGTAATCCATAGACCAAATTTGATTGAATTCTGTCCAATGGTTTCGGAGGAGACGCGTTACAATCAATTTCCGCAGGTTAATATTTGACCTTTTGACCCCTCACCCACCCCTGGGGGCGGAGCCAAATCTAAATGGCATATTGCACTCCGCAATCATATGGGTAACTCAGATATCAAATTTAGATGAGTTCCATCTAACGATTTCAGAGGAGTTGCGTTACAACTGATTTGACCTTTTGACACCCCCCCCCCCCCATGGAGGCGGAGCCAAATCTAAATATCGTCTTACAAAGCGGAATCAAAAAACCCACATACCAAATTTGATTTAATTCCACCCAATAGTATGGGAGGAGATAGCGTGACGGACAGATGGATGGAGGTGATTACAATATCCCTGACATTTTTTTAAAACGTGGGGATAATCATGATTTTCGATTTAATCACGTAATCGCGCAAGGCTAGGAAAGGTATCCTATTTCTAGCTAAGCTCTGTGTATTTTGTACATGTGTTGTAATTCATCTGTCCAGAGTATCCATTCATCATCAGACCTCGTATGACATCATAATTAGCTCAGCGCGTGTATGATGATGTCATAATCATTACGTCACAAAGGGTTCCATATAGACTGTCACCAAATCTCAAATACTCCGACACGTTGTGTGAATTGTATGTCTTTGTAATTCTTTGCCATTTAAAAAACATGCTGTTGAATATTTTGAAACTAATTTGACTGGGTGCTGTTGTTGCCTTAGGCAGCTGCCTTTGGCAGCAACAGCACCCAGTCAAATTAGTTTCAAAATATTCAACAGCTTACCTGTATAGTTTTCTTGAGATCGATAGTCAGAGAGTTCAGAGATCGATCGATCCGAATATGAGCGAGGTGTGGGTGGAGCTTAGCTAGAGATAGGCGGGTAATAGCTAAAAATGGAAAGGTCCATTGATTGTATATTGGACAAAAAATTTCGTAGATCGTGTTCAAAACTATATTAAATGTGCGTATTCACATCAGAATGCTTTAAAATAAAATTGTCAAAGTTGTATACATTTAAAGGCTTAATTTGTGGGCTCTATGTAATGAAACGAAATATGATGATTTTACTACATAGATATTAATATAATTTTTTATTTTGTGAAGTTGAATTAGAGACACGACTCCCTAATTTAACTTCGCAATTAAAAAAATTATAACTAGATTGATCGGTGGATGATGCGTTATCGCAAATCCCCACGTTCAACGCTTTGAACTTTTGACACATCCCACAACCCACCAGAGTGGTGGAGTCAAATGTAAACGCACTCGGTAATCATATGGCTAACTGACATACCAAATTTGGTTGAATTTGGTGCAATAGTGTCCGAGGCGTTGCATTACAATCAATTTCATGACCCTTTGACCCCATCCCCCACCCCTGGAGGCGGGGCCAAATGTAAATGTGTCCATCCACTTCAGATTGATATGGGTAACTCACATACCACATTTGGTTGAATTCCGTCCAATGGTCCCGGAGTTGTGTTAAATTAATTTCTGCAAATTAAAATTTGACCTTTTGACCCCTTGGGGGCGGAGCCAAATCTAAATGGCCTGTTGTACTCCGCAATCATATGGGTAACTCAGATATCAAATTTAGTTGTGTTCCGTCTAACGATTTCAGAGGAGTTGCATTACAATCAATTTCATGACCTTTCGACCCCATCCCCCACCCCCCTGGGGGTGGGGCCAAATGTAAATGTGCTCATATACTCCATATTGATATGGGTAACTGACATACTAAATTTGGTTGAATTCCGTCCAACAGTGTCAGAGGATTTGTATTGCAATAAATTTTTTGACCATTTGACCCCCACCCCCACCCACCCCTGGGGGCGGAGCCAAAATGACAAAATGTAAAGTGCTCATGTACTCTACATTGATATGGGTAACCCACAGACCAAATTTGGTTGAATTATGTCCAATGGTTTTGGAGGAGATGCATTACAATCCGTTTCCGCAGGTTATAATTTGACCTTTTAACCCCTTCCCCACCACCTGGGTGCGGAGCCAAATCTAAATGGTCTCATGCACTCCGCAATCGTATGGGTAACTCAGATATCAAATTTGGTGCAGTTCCATGTAACGGTTTCAGAGGAATTGCGTTACAACTGATTTAACCTTTTATCCCCTGCCACGTCCCCTTGGGGGCGGAGCCTAATCTAAATATTGTCTTGCAAATTACATTCCTATAGGTAACCTACTTACCAAATTTGTCTGAATTCCACCAAACAGTTTGGGAGGAGTTAGCGTGACGGACAAACGGGCAATGAGTTTGACCTTTTGACCCCTGTCACGCTCCCTTTAGGGCGGAGCTTAATCTATATCTCAGCTTGCAAAGCGCATTCCTATTAGTAACCCACATATCAAATTTGGCTGAATTCCACCAAACAGTTTGGGAGGAGCTAGCGTGACGGACAGACAGACAATCAATTTGACCTTTTGACCCCGCCATGCCCCTTTGGGGCAAAGCCTAATCTAAATATCGTCTTGCAAATTGCATTCCTATAGGTAACCTACTTACCAAATTTGGCTGAATTCCACCCAACAGTTTGGGAGGAGTTAGCGTGATGGACAGACGGGCAATCAATTTGACCTTTTGACCCCTGTCATACCCCCCCCCCCTTGAGGGCAGAGCTTAATCTATATCTCATCTTGCAAAGCGGATTCATATTAGTAACCCACATACCAAATTTGGTTGAATTCCACGCAACGATTTGGGGTGAGATGCATCAACTTTACCTTTTGACCCCTGCCATGCCCCCTTGGGGGCTGAGCCGAATCTAAATATCGTCTTGCAAATTGCATTCCTATTGGTAACATACTTACCAAATTTGGTATATTAGTAAATTTTCAAAAATCTTATTCTTTTGGCCTATAAATGGACATTCTACAAGACCATAACAGAGGCCAGATTTTGTTGGAATGGCCATTTAAGGGGTAAATATGACAAAAAGCAGGAGGCAGAGGGTTTGCGGTCTCTCATTGCTCTTGTGGTGTTTTTGTCATAGGGTATAGGTGGTCACTTATTCAAGGTGGTCACTAGTACAGGTTTAACTCTAATAGGTTCTTAACCCTTTAACACTCATCAGCCAAAAACGGGTTCTGCAGTGGTCTTGAGAAATATCGATTGGCGGACCAAGAGAAGACAATTTTTGAAAATTTACAACTGGAATGACTGGCTCGATAACCGAGCCAGTCATTCCAGTGGTAAATTTTCAAAAATTGTCTTCTCTTGGTCTGCAAATGGACATTTTCTGTGAGAAAATCGAAATTTTCTTGAACTAATTCGATGCTTAAAGGGTCAATGGAAATATAATGTTTCTTCTGATTTCAGGCACTGTTAAAATCCGTTGAAGTGAAGCAGTTTCTTCAGAGTCAGCAAGCTCAGGTTCTCGCGGCTGTTTCCACGACGTCGCCAAAGAATAGCGGTTCTCAGTCGGCAGTGTATGACTCTTCAGTCATGGATAATGGATGATTTTTTGTGTCTCTTGTTGTTTATAAATAAGCATATCTGTGAATAAATTAATAAACATTCTGATATAATAAAAGAAATGATTTCTCTGGGATGTGATGAGTATTTTTGTAAGATACAGCTCCGGACACACACACTGACACACACGCACAGACACACCACAGACAGACAGATCCGATCACAATACCCTTTTCCCCTTAAGGGGCGATAGTAATTATATTATATTAATTCATACAGAATCGAATCATCACATGTTAAGATTTATTTCATTTCATTACATTCAGGTTCATAATGTAAGCCTCTAAAAGCAATATGATCCTGGAAAACAAGAGCACATGCATGACCTGATGATGGGATGAGGCTGTCATGAACCCTAATCTAATAAAAAAAATTTAATTAAAATGACTGCTTCATCAGAGACATTACATTACACGAATAAATGTGGATCGTGATCCTGTTGTCTGTGGACACATATCTTTCCCATCATTTATGGGTATACTACTATAATGACTCTACTGAGGTTCTAATGCAATGTACGTCTGATCTACAACTTAGGATTTAACTCCATATGGAGGTGCATCTAAAGGACAAATGTCCAAGAGCCGGGATTTAACTAGACAGAACAAGATGATTACTCCTATTACACAACATACAGCTGTAGGTTTTAAATTCTGCTAATTAAATGAAAACGACCTCTATTTAACCATTACAAATACGCTTTTTATGTATGAGTGTGTTAGGGTGTGTCTATACGTGATCCTGCCTGTATGCATGTGTATGTGGGGATGTGTGCGGGTGTGGATCTGTCTGCGGGTGTGAGTATGTGCAGGGTATGTGTTTATGTCGCTGGCTTTGAACCGGATTAGCCCAGAGATAGAAAACCAAATGGTTTTGTGAAATATTTATCATAGAGAATACGTTTTGAATACCTTAATCCGTCACTTTTTCTAATGTCTCTTGAAAAGAAATAGTATGATTATGTGCATGCACAATGGCGTTAGGGTAAAGAGGCAAATGCACAGAATCTGTATTGTTCACTGCTTGCAGAACTGATCAAAATCGAACATTTTGTTTTTGTAATTCAGCGTTAAACCATTTTTTTTCACAACTGTGTGCTTTTCTGTCTCATTTGTGAGTTCTTATACATCGGCTTTAGGCCCAGAAGATACGAATTTTGTGTTTTAAAGCCTAATGGGATTTCGTCATCGAAAAAGCCTAACCTGTTAGAAAATATCTCAATTAAATGAGAATTTTTCGTGGTATTATGCAATGGCGCTGTCTGTCCAGGCGGGCAGGGGTGCGGGCAGAAGAGTGGTTTCCGGATGATAACTCCCTTACCATTTGTCGGATCGCATTGAAACTTCATAGGGTGGTTGTACTAGGTCTTGGGAAGAAACCTATCGAAATCGACGATGATCCGAAATCCAAGATGGCCGCCAACCACCGCCCGCCATCTTGAAAATTGGTTTCCGGATGATAATTCGTTGCTGTTTATCAGATCGCTTTGAAACTTCATAGGGTGATTGAACTAGGTGTGGAGAAGAAACGTATCGAAATTGATAATGATCTGAAATTCAAGATGGCCACCACCCACCATCTTAAAAATGGGTTTCCGATGATAAGTCTGTTCCCATTTATCGGATCGCTTTGAAACTTCATAGGGTGGTTGGACTCAGTCTGGAGAAAAACCCCATCGAAATTGACAATGATTTGAACTCCAAGATGTCCACCAGCCATGGGATGCCATATTGAAAGTTGGTTTCTGGATGATATCTCCGTTACCATTTATCGGATCACTTTCTATGGTCGTTGGAATATGTCTGGTGAAGAAACTTATCGAAATTTACGATAATCAGAAATCCAATATGGCCACCAGTCAGTGGCAGCCATCTTGAAAATTGGATTCCAGACGATATCTCCTTGACCATTTAATGGATCATACACTTCATAAGGATGACTGGTCTGATGGGTCTGAGGAGGAAATAAATATTTTCTGATAGCTCTCATTCATTGGTTTGTCATCATGGCGGGGTGTTATGCGCCATTTGCAGAGCTCTTGCTAAGTAGAGCATCCAATAATTTTAAGCGTCCACAAGTAGTGACAAAGGCAGCTGTTAAGATGGAAGCCCTATCACAAGCTTTATGAAATTGCTGAATATCCAAATACTTGCGCCTCCATTAATATACGGGTAATCAATAATTAGATTGACAGGTATGGTTGTAATTTATGTGCATCAATCGATACTGCCATAATCGATAATTGTGTGTGCATCGCACAGCCAATCAGGTTACGCATCCATCGCTGCAGAGGTAATCGATAACGGGCTGCTTTGATTGATAAGTGGGTGTGATATCATAGAAATATTACTATCATAGAAATCTTATTATGTACATAATAAGATTTCTATGGGTGATATAAATAGTCGACTGTTTTCTCCGGCTCATTCTGACACAGACCGAACTAGAGTGAACATCTGATGGATGTTTTCATTGTACTATTGTTAGAACTAGTACTAGTGGTAATGGATCTTATATCTATTCTGCTATTGGTAGTAATACCCTGTAAGTGTAGCAAGAGATATACATTCTGGATATATAAACAGATCTACAGGATTCGTAAGAAGAGCAAACAAGGAAAATAGGTACTTTAGAGAGTATTTTATAATATCTTAGAAAAATAATATAAGACCACTGTGCCCATTTAAAAAAAAAATCAAATGATCAATAATTAAAACTGGCTTTTTCAGGCATTGATCATTACTGACTTTAGCCAGTTGGGATTGGGGTTGCTATAGGCTCGCCTTTTGAATGTCTCTCACAGGTCACAGATTTCGAGGAGGCGAGGCTTAATTGCCCATATATGGAGTGTGATAAAGGCGCTGTTGGGTGTGTTTGTACAGGAATGCTCACGAGCACACGCCACCTTTTCACACTCCATGGATGTGCAATTAAGCACCGCCCCTCGAAATCATGTGACATGTGGGAGCCAATCAGAAATCGCGTCTCTTTCCCCCCCCCCCAATTGCTACTCTAGATCTAGCGCCAATAGCAGGATCGGTGGCCAGTCATTTTTATTAAACAGTAAAGACATATAATTCATACACCAACATACCAACGCTTAGTATGTCATCAATTAAGCGTACATGAAGTACTTATCTACGTCATTGATTATGACGTCATCCTACATGTCATGTAGTTGATTATGATGTCATATGGTGGATGGATAAACTGGAGAGGTCCATTCACACAGGTGAGCTAAATTTAAAAAGTTTTTGATTCGTGACATACTTTCAGAGTATAATGCATCTATACACCAAGCTTAGTTCCCGAATACCAAAATCTCTTGAAACTACAGCCTGAACAAAAATTGTGTGTCATGTCCAGGGAACCGTGAAAAGGGGGTTTGGCGCAACTTAACTAAATCCAGAGTACGATTATGGTTAAATCACAAAATGTTCGTACATCGAAAGAAATTTTATTTAATTACTGATTTGTTATTGAAGGTGTTAAGTGTAAGGCAAATAACAATTTGTGGTCAACTGCCCTTGCTATTGGACAGGTAAATGATAATGTTAACATCTAGCCGTGTTGACAATATTTTCGAACGTTTTAGTTTTCATAATAGTTTCCTGAAAGGCCAAGTGAGCTTATAGCATGGTGACCTTCCGTTGTCCGTCATCCATCAACTTTTGCTTCCAAACGCTACTCATTAAGCGCCTTAGTCTGGAAGATTCTTCATAGAAGGTTGTTTTGGAGTTTTATTGTAGTTTCTGTATCTCTGGGATGTACTCACCACAAATCCAGCAGGTGCCACTTTGGCACCCTTGGGCTAGCTGAGAAAAATTATATTTAACGGTTTGCATTATAATGTGCCACGCCGACTTTCTGTCTGAAATATTCTCGGTTTTATATCCTATCTTTGGGCAGCCTTTTTAGCTCAGCTGGCCTGACCTGAATGGCTAAGCAAGCTTATGCTATGGGGACCATCCGCCGTGTGTCCATCCGTCCGTCAACTTTTACTTTAAACAACTCAAGAACCACAGGGCCAATTTCAATTATATTTGGCAGGAAGCATCCTTAGGCCATAGTGATCCAAGTTTGTTCAGACGAAGCCAATCAGCCAATTTGGCGGGCGGCCATCTTGGATTTTGGCCGATTTTTAGAATCGTCTTTAAAAATCTCCGAAACTGCTTGAGGGATGGATTCAGAACTCATGAAATATGATCTAGGGCAAGAGCTGAACCAAGGGAACTTGATAGGCCAAATAGTTTGGTGGCCATCTTGGATGACCTAGTTTTCGCGAAGGGATCAGGCCTAAATTTGGGAGATATGATTATGATATGATTAGGGACTAAGGGCCGTTGAAGTTTGTTCAAGGGAAGTTGATCCGTCAAAAAACATGGCCACCGTGGGTGAATCAAAATGTAGCATGTTTGGTGGCCATATTGGATTTTTTTATTTGATGGATTTTGAGGCCAAAATTGGTATTATGTATGCTTTTGGCTATTCTGTTCTCATATTTGCCATTTTCAGGACTCGGATAAACCGTTTGGCTTATTTTGCATCTTGGATAATTTTCACGCCAAATGTTCCCATACTAAAGCAACGGAAAATTTAAAATGTCTATCTCGAGAGCCACTGGAGCGATTTGAAATTGTATTTGGCCGGAACAATCCTTTGGGGCATAGAAGTTCGAGTTTGCTCAAAGGAAGCCGATCGGCCTATTTGGCCGGTGGCCATCTTGGATATTGTCAAATTTTTAGAAATATATTTTTTAATCCTCTTCTCTGAAACCACATGGGGAATCAATTCAAAACTCATGAAATATGATGTAGGGAAAGAACTGAACCAAGTTTATTCAAGGAAACTTGATTGGCCGAATAGTTCGGTGGCCATCTTGGATGACCTAGTTTTCGCGAAAATGACTTATCCAGAACCGCCCAACAGATCGGGCCGAATTTTGAGAGATGATTATGGACTAAGGACCATTAAAGTTTGTTCAAGGGAAGTTGATCCATCAAAAAACATGGCCGCCATGGGCCAATCAAAATGTAACATGATTTTGAGGCCGAAATTGGTTTTATATCTATGTTTGGGTATTCTGATCTCAAATTTGCCATTTTCGCAACCGTCGGATAAATGGTTTGACGACCATCTGAGATCATTTTCCAGCCAAAGGTCCCATACTAAAGCAATGGGAAATTTAAAATGCCTTCTCAAGAACCATTGGGCCGATTAGGCCTACAATTATATTTGGCAGGAACAATCCTTAGAGCATACAGATTCAAGTTTGCTCAAACGATGCCGATCAGCCGATTTGTCTGGTGGCCATCTTGGATTTGGCCTATTTTTAGAAACCTTTAAAAATCTTCTTTTCCAAAACCATTTCCGTGATCGATTCAAAAGTCATGAAATATGATCTAACACAAGAGCTGAACCTAGTTTGTTCAAGGGAACTTGATTGGCCAAATCGTTTGGTGGCCATCTCGGATGACCTAGTTTTCGTGAAAACTACTTCCCTAGAACCGCTGAATGAATTGGGCCCAAATTTGGGAGATATCATTAGGGACTATGGGCCATTAAGTTTGTTCAAGTGAAGTGGATGGGTAAGAAAACATGGGCACCCTGGACCAATCAAAATGGAGCTCGTTTGGCTGCCATTTTGGATTTTTTTATTTGATGGACTTTCAAGCAGAAATTGGTTTTATATAGGTTTTTGAGTATGCTGATTTAAAATTTACCGCTTTGAAGCTGTTAGATAAACGGTTTGCTGGTCATCTTGGATCGTTTTCCCGCCAAATGCTCCCATACTAAAGCAATGGGAAGTTTAAAATGTCCTCTCGAACCACTGGGCCGATTTCAAGTATATTTGGCAGAAAGCATTCTTAGGGCATAGAGATCCACGTTTGTTCAAACAAAGCTGATCAACTAATTTAGCTAATGGTCATCTAGGATTTGGGCCGATTTTTATAAATGTCTAAAAATCTCCGAAACCGTTTGGGTGATTGATTTCAAACTCATGAAATATCAGTTTGAGTAAGAGCTGAAACAAGTTTGTTCAAGGGAACATGATTGGACGAATGGTTTGGCGGCCATCTTGGATGACCTAGTTTTCTCGAAAATTACTTCTCCAGAACCGCTGGATGCGTCGGGACAAAATTTGGGAGATATGATTAGGACTAAAGGCCATTAGAGTTTGTTCTGCAAACTTATTAACCACTGGGCCAATTTTAGGAAAACTTGGCTAAACGTTCTTCGCATAAATTTGATTGGTAAATTTTTCCAGTGGTCATCTCGATTTGTTCGGTTGTGACAGTGGCCAATAATTGCATGTGAGCGATACAGGTCCTTGGGCCTCTTGTTTTACTTTGCAAGAAATAAAATGTGTGTTTCATGAGTCTTGCCTATCCAGTGTTTGTTATAGATAGGTTTCTTGAAACTATAGACATCAATATTCTACTCAGATTCGAAGACATAGTATGCGTCATATTTTTTAATTTATGATGAAATTTTCTAGTAAACTACCCAACATGGCTTTGCAGAAGACTTGATTTTCACACATTTTAGGTGGGTGTGGGGTGGGTTGGTGTGGGGTGGGCTGGAAAACGAGACCTATGACCTCTGCCATATACATTCTTAACATTAAGCCCAAAATGCACTTGATCTGACACTGGTGGTGGATGGAGTTGGAGAATATGGATACTCGTCGTAGTCACCCTTATCTTTTCAACAGAATCTACCAATGCGGCCCATCCATGCTAAAATTAGAGGGCCCCAGGATCAGGGACTCAGAACTGTGAATTATAGGGGTCCTAATGCTAGATTTTGTCGGTATTTTTTAGTAAAAACCTATAAAACTAATTATATTATTATTTAGCAATCATACAAGATTTTCAGTGGTTTCATGGAACCCGTTGTCCATACTTTTTAGGGGCCCCAAGCTGTATTTTGGGGCTATATACCATCACATTAACGTACATTCTCCCTCCTCTCCTCTCCATTATTCGTTTTCTATCACCAACTTATCATATCCCACCGACCAGCCCATTCTGCACCTCACCCCATCCAAACCTCAACATCTCCATCCAACACCCACCAACCATAGCAACTACCTCACCATATCCAAGTCACCCATTCCAAGCCCAAGCTATTGCATCACATCACCGCAACTCAGCTTTCCTAACCTCACATCCTACCACACCATGTCAGCTCTCCCCACCTCATCTCCTTATCCTCGTTCATCTAATCCCATCTCACTTCATCCCATCCTACCTCATCCAGGCGCACCGTATCCTATCCCACTCTATGCCATCACCTCAACCTACCTCGTCTCATGTTATTCATTCACACCTTATCTACATCATTACTTATATTATCAATCATCAAGACACTCCGTCCCACCCACATCATCCCACTCCGTCACCTCAGCCATATATGCCATCCCATCTCACCACATCCCATCTCTGCATGTGACCTCATCTCATCCCAACCATCTCATCTCACATCATTCTACCACGCCTTGTGCAACATCACATCACCTTATCCCATCCAATGTCTCACATCCCTTCTTATCCAAGTTCTTCTCATCTTCTCATCTCATCCCAACTCATCACATTCTATCCTACCTCATCAACCAAACTCGTCTCACCTCATCCCCATCCTGTCTCATGCATTCCTTCCCATCTCACCACAGCACCCCTCATATCACTCGCCCACACCTCCACATCACCAGATTCCATTAGATCTCTGAACTTAACCATTTCAAAAAGAGAGACGAGTGCTCTATGTCCTCATCATTAATTGCTTCTTTTATCTCTTCTGAGCTGTAGGATTTCTTGATCCATCCTACCCAGTAACCGTGGCATAATAATTCACCTTTCCAGAGTATCCATCCATTATCAGACCTCGTATGACGTCATAATCCGCTCAGCGCATGTACGATAACGTCATAATTATTGCATCACAAAGGGTTCCATATAGACTGTCACCAAATCTCAAATGGTCCGACACGTTGTATGGATTGTATATCTTTGTAATTCTTTGCTATTTAATAAACATGCTGTTGAATATTTTGAAACTAACAGCACCCAGTCAAATTAGTTTCAAAATATTCAACAGATTACATGTGTAGTTTTTTTGGAAATTAATAGTCAGGGTGTTCAGAGATGGATCGATCTAAACACGAGCGAGGTGTGGGTGGAGCTTAGCTAGAGATGGGCGGGGCATGGCTAAAAATGGAAAGGTCCATTCTCCACATAACATGTATGGTTATTGTGTGTATTCTCATCCCTCTAACATGGGACTTGCCAGCCAGGACTTCTTCAGCAGCCTTATGCTGGACCATATTGCTTTCAACCCATGTATTCAATAATCCAGATGACTGAATGTGCTTTCCTGTAAACTTGAGAAAGTTCGGTGACATGTTGACTTCAGCAAGCCTGCTGATTAGGAAGTCCTGGTATTCTTTCTTTGCTCATTTTCATTCTAACCGTTTACAATAGAGCGCATGATCTACTGTTAGCACAACATACTGTTGACTAAGTCTGTCTGCCACACGCCCACATTGTTCTACCACTGTGTGTGGTGCAATTGGTATATACATGTATATCCCACAGTTATTAACTATGTTTCTACTGTACTGTTTTGTCTCCATCCTGTGTTATTCCATCATTTTAACGTGTAATAAAAAGTGCCACATCGGTTGCTTCGGCTCGATGTACAATTGATTCATTATATCAATCTTTCAACATGTCTTTAGTTAATGTTGGTTCTGCAATTTTTTCTATGACTCCAGTTGGAAATAGTTCTTCCAACACATCAGAGAAAAACCTTGGAGAGTTGCTGTTGGTGATGTGTGGAGGGATTTGAAACCCCATATTGAAAATTTAACCCATACGTAGCTTAGAAGCTAAAATGCGTGAACTAGTCTTTATCATGGTGGCCATCTTGAAATCTTGGATGGATGCCATATCTGTTGTATACAAGACAAAGCTCACCATATCTAGTATTAGATGCTTCCAGATGTAGTCAATCGCATTTGTCAAAGATGTGTTTAACGCATGAGGAATGCTGCATATTACATTGAAGAGTCAATCAGAGGCGGCCATTTTGTGTTTAGCTATTTTGCTCACTATAGAGCTTCGGGACAGGTTCTCAGAAACAAAAAATGGATTCAGCAGCATCGAATCCTATTAAAAAAGTTGTCTGGCAATTTTCCCCTAAAATATCTCTAACATTTTATTGAGGCATATTTCTTTGATTTCCGACCTGATTATAACACGATCTGAGATTTATTGCTCGGGAGTTTTAATACGATGACATGAAGATTCATCACTTATGTTTCTTACCCACCCTTTTTCCAACGTTTTCCGTCATTTCGGGCAGTATTATTTATTGAAATGCGTTGTAATGGTTTGGTATTTCTGTCATATAAAACTTTTGTTTTTGTTTCCTGTCAGAAAGGTTTGATGCCACAACACGAGTATTAATAGCTGGTTACCGATATCAGGAAAATTAAATATATGCACAGTTAATAGGCGTCGATACGTCCCAAATGATACTTATGTAAAATCTTTCTTCTTCTTCTTTTCGTTCGCTGATCATACCGCCAGTCCTGTAAGTGACTATCGACATGATCATAAGCGTTAAGTGCGTGGATCCATGGTTTATTAGAGTGCGCCGTGCGGCCTGGAACCCCGTCTTCAGCACTCGAGGTTTCTGTCAGGGTTACCTCACCCTTACCTCCTTTAGTCGTCTCTTACGACACGCAGATGATACGGAAGGTGTATTCTAAGCCCCACCTACAGGGCAAGTGTAAAATCTGTTAACCCTTTAATCACTAAATTTGAAATTTGTTTAGAAAATCAAAATAGTGTTTATTAAATGTTTACATGTAGGTCAAGAGAAAATTATTTTTTGAAAGTTTAGCACTAGAATTACTGGCTCGATTATCGAAAAATATTCTCCTAGACTTCCAATGGACATTCCTCTAGACGACTACAGATGCCGGTTTTGTCCGCCCATGACATGAAAGGGTCAATGTTATAGTAGCTCATTGATATCAAATGAACGCAATCTTCCACCGCACAATTTTGATGCCTTGCATCAATTTGTGTACGATATAAATAGGTTAGTTATCGTGTCCTTTCACGATCCAATTCTCTTTATCTTCCAATTCGGTGAGGGTGTGGCGTGATGGTTGTATATGGATTACGACACCGATGGCTATTCATTACGCACGATACTGTTTCTCTATCTCGTATCGAAGGAGATCTCGCGAGAAACGATTGCATAATATCCTGAAGCCAGAGTTGCCAGCGAATGACTGAGGAGTAGGATACCAGCCTTCTATACTATACTTGTGAGGGAAGTAGTACCCGTTATTAAAACCAATCAATGGATGTATACATTCGATCGATCAATCAATCATATGACGTCATAATGAACTAAGTCATGTAGTGACGTCATAATTAGTTACGTCATGAATGACGTAATTAAGTACGTCATAAACACTTAACAGTCCGTCAAGTTGTACGATTTGTATGTCTTTAATAAACGCGTTGTTGAATATTTTGAAACTAATTTGACTGAGCGCTGTTGCTGCCATAGGCAGCAACAGCGCCCAGTCAAATTAGTTTCAAAATATTCAACAGCTTACCTGTATAGTTCTCTGGTAATTGAGATTCAGAGATTGCAGGGATCTATCAATCCAAACACGGGCAAAGTGTGGGCGGAGCTTAGCTAGGAATGGGCGGGACATAGCTAAAACTAGATTCACCCATTAACAGTTGTAGGTCATGTGACTTCACTGAAGGGTACTAATGTCAGTCAATGCACGAATACATGTGTAGCTTTTCGCCGCCCATGTCTGGCTAAGTTCCTCTCACTTTGTACGCGTGTTGGAATCAATCCCTGAATTCCCAGAATCTCAATTTCAAATAGTTGCATATCAAATCCATGTTAAATGGACCTTTCCAATTTATCCATCCATCATATGACGTCACAGTCAAAGAGGTGACGCGTAGGATGACGTTATGTTCAATGGCGTCATGAACGATGTAGATAAGTTCGTCACAAACGCATAATCGGTGACGGGCTAAGCGTTGTTGTACGAATTGTATGTCTGCTATGTAATAAACATGCTGTTGATGCATCAACAGTACCCAGTCAAATTAGTTTCAAAATATTCAACAGCTTACCTGTATAGTTTTCTGGAAATTGATAGTCAGTGAGTTCAGGTATCGGTGGATCCCAACACGAGCGAGGTATGGGTGGAGCTTAGCTAGAGATGGGCGGAGCAAAGCTAAAACTGGAAAGGTCAATTGCGCGGTCACCATAGACACACACTTCAAATTCTTATAATGTTGCACCTTCCATTTTGTGACGGACCTGTGCCCTTTTACTGCGATTTCAGCTAACAAGTGACATATTTTGACTCTGGCATCAGATCAGATTCTTGAGTGACAGATCAGATCCTCCCATTAGTATTGTACTTATATGGTATCACCCGGCTTCGCTTGGCTTTAGATAGATTACTATCAGGAATCCTTTTGGTAGACTTTTCTGACCGCAAATTTGATCACAGCAATTAAATTCTTGTCACATTGTTTCCCAAGGTCTACACGTTTGCCATGTCTATGTTCCACGTGAAAACCAGAGATAAGCGGCACTCTGGACGCTATAAAAGACACATGCTATACCCTCTAATCGTCCAGGTTGGCAAGCTATAGTCAGAATACTTCCTTCAAAATGATTATAACCGTCGTTGTCGTTATTCTCGCTATTGGCCTCGTAAGTTCTAAATAATTATGTTATATCGATATTTATTTATTTATTTTTAAGCATGTTGAATTTTATCGAAGTAATAGTGTCACTTATTACTATGGTCGTTACTGCCATAATAGAACACACACATTTGTATTCAACCTCCATAGGCAGCAACAGCACCCAGTCAAATTAGTCACAAAATATTCAACAGCTTAACTGTATAGTTTTCAGGAAATTGATAGTCAGGGCATTCGTGAATCGATCAAACCCAACACGAGCGGTGGTGTGGATGGAACGGAGCTAGATGTGGGCGGGGCTTAGCTAAACCTGGAAAGGTCCATTGCTGCCTAAGGCAGCAGTAACATCCGGAAGGACTGGTTAAAATACATTCAGCAGCTTATCTGATCACGGACTTGGAACAGAAACGCATAGATGTCAGTGTTCTAATGAGAAACACACAGAGGTCATTAGCATCAAGGCTACTGTGACCTTGGTATAAAACTATTTTTTCGGTGAAGTTTGTGGTTTTGCTCAACATATCGTTTGATACATCGGGATTGGTTGACCATATTAGGACTAAATCTGGACGCATGCTTCCCTATATCAGGGGCTGGAGCAAAATGATATTGAGGTCATGAGGTAAAAAAGTCGATCGAGGTCACTGTGACCTTGGCATAAGACTCCATTTTTGGGTTAGGTTTTTGGTTTAGCTCAACATATTGATCGTCTTATGTCACAGGATTGTTTCCCCTATTTGGGACTAAACTTAGACACATGGTTACGTAATATCAACCGAATGCAGCACAACCCTATTGCGATCGAACGTTGCGGTCAAAGGTTAAGGTCACTGTGGCCCTGGTATAATTTCTTTCTCGATTAAGTTTTTGGTTTAGCTCAACTTATATTTCAAGATTAATTCACCATATACAGTATAGATATTCAAGATTGATTTACCATATGCAGTATACTTGAACTAAACTTGGTCACATGTTTACCTATATCAAGCGGATGAAAGCGCAATGATATTGAGGTCAAAGATCAAGGTCAATGTCATTTCAACATTTTTATAAAATGCAGATTTTAGCGGTTGTGTTCTTCTTCTTAGCTCATCTTGACTTTATTTTATAATAGGCCAAATTATTTAAACTAAGCATGGTCATCCGGTTACATCAACCAGGAGCAGCAGCGCAGACGTTCATACTTTTGGCATCAAGGTCACTATGACCTTGATGGAAATCGAGATCTGCATCTGGAAATGCAAAATGCCAAAATTTTCGCCAATATCCCGTCATGTTCATGTTCACTTTATTTACATCCAGGCTATTATAGTGTAACACTGATGTGGTGTTATTTAATTCTGATTTGGTACTCGTCACTTGATTCATCAGGCTCAAGAAATGCAGGTAATATTGCTGCTGAGAACATCTAGATTCTAGAGTAGCACCCTTCACGGACCCATATTCTTGTAATATAATACTTGCCTTATATAAGGTGTTATGTTGTGTTTTCAGTTGGCTTGTCAGAGCGCAGTGGCACAGCAAGGTGAGTAACACTACAGTATCGTAGGCCTACAATTCAGGGGATGATCTACAGGGGTTGATAACTCAGGGTGACGGCGGGCTCTATCATCATTGGTTATAGAGTTACCTTCTTTTGTGCGTAATATTTTGCAACGACGACGACGGTGACAAGGACGACCACGACGAGGACGACCACGACGAGGACGACGACGTCAACGTGTAGAGGCCATAGTAATGGTGCGTATTTAGAAAGTCATTTGCTGTCCGACCATTATAAGCAACTATTGACATGGGAGTCGTTCTACCACGGGGGTGGGGGGGGGGGTTAATATTGCATAGTACACCGGAACCCTTTCCCGACGAATCCGGCCAAAGCCGGTCTCAATGTCTTGGGGAATGCCCATTTGTAGGCTAAGAGAAGATTATTTTAGAAAATTTAACCGAGCCAGTCATTCCAGTGGTAAAATTTTCAAAAATTATCTTCTCTTGGCCTACAAATTGACATTCAATGAGTAAATATTTTAATTTTTTGAACAAATTTAGTTAGAAGGTTAATTTTACACAGGGATGTGAAGGTCTACATGTGGACTGGTATCGCGTTGCGGTAACACCTCCTGTGTCAGCTTAAGTTAGCACTTTAAAGCCAAGCCGGCCAAACTCTGCAGTGGCCTTCAGGAATGTCCATTTATAGACCAAGAGATGACTATTTTTGAAAATGTACAACTGGAATGACTGGCTCGGTTACCGAGCCAATAATTCCAGTGCTAAATATTTTTAAATAGTCATATCTTGGCCTGCAAATGGACTCTTGAATTAGTAGAAATTTTCTTGACGCCAAACCGGCCTCTGAATATACTTTGTAAAAGGCCTGAGTGGAGATAAAGTGAACTTGAACTTGAAGTGGTTTTAAGAAATATCCATTTGTAGGCCAACAGCAAGGCCTTTGTAAATTATACTGGTAAATTTATTTTATGTCTTGACCATTACGGGTTAATTTTTATAACCATCAATTTGAGCGCTTTGGTGCACTGGAGGTGGAAACGTAGGCACTCTCCTTCACTCCTCCTTGCCTCGCTGCACCCAGGAGTATAAATGGGTACCCGTGTAAAACTGAGGAAGTTACCAATAATAGACTGAAACAAAAACCAGCCTAGATATGGCGTGAATGGGACCTGGAATTAGGGACTCGACAGACGCCAATTAAAACAATAACTTCTTTCTTTTGGTGCGCTTGTGACGCAAGAGGCGTTAATGAATGAATTTTCTTGAAATGTAAATTTTAGCAGAGAGAGAAGTGGAAGCCGGAAGACTAGTTGGTGGCACTAATGAAAGAGAAGGGCGTGTTGAAGTGATGTCAGGTGGTGTTTGGGAAACGGTGTGTGATGACTTTTTTGACAACAGAGCTGCTAGTGTGGTGTGTCGTTTCCTGGGATTCGAGTAAGTGTATTACCGCTGCTCTCGCTGCTGCTGTTACTACTGCTGCTGCCGCCGCCGCCGCCGCCACTGCCGTCGCTACTACTACTACTACTACTACTACTACTACTACTACTACTACTACTACTACTACTACTACTACTAGTAGTAGTAGTAGTAGTAGTACTACTACTACTACTACCACTACTACTACTACTACTACTACTACTACTACTACTACTACTACTACTACTACTACTACTACTACTACTACTACTACTACCACCACCACTACTACTACTACTACTACTACTACCACTACTACTACTACTACTACTACTACTACTACTACTACTACTACTACTACTACTACTACTACTACTACTACTACTACTACTACTGCCCCCCAACCCCGGCAAATGACCTCCTGCATCCGCCCATGTCAATGGAATGTTTATTAAATTACAATTTGTACACATTAGTGATGGACTTTTCCATTTTCGTGACGGAACAACGTCATTTGGATTCTTACGTCAGAAGAACGGCGACGTAATGAAGGAATCTGGTTTTAGTTATGCTCCGTCCATCTTTAGCTTAGCTCCGCCCACAATTCTCCCGTATTGGGATCGATCCATGTACTCCATAACTATAAATTTCCAGAAAACTATACAGATAAGCTGCGCAGGTCTCACCCTCCCGCTCCGCCCCACCTCACCCACCCCGTATTGAGTACACGTACAGTGAAGCTATGTGGGTAGTGTAGGTCTATGTTAGTACGCTGTGTTATGGGTTAATTCATTTCAAATTTGGAATCCGTGTCTGTCTGCTGACTTTCTGTAGACTACATTTTCCATGGACAAGAATGAGCTTCATGGCAAACGGGTACTCGGCTTGGATGGCTTGGAACATGAGAAGCTTGATTGCACTTTGTTTGTCCTGACGCGATTAAACAATATGTAGGTGAAACTAAACGGGAATTCCAGGTTCGCATCAAAGAACACATCAGGGATATTAAAAACAACAAGACACACCTGTAGCACAACGTTTTAATCTTCCCAACCACCGACCCACAGATGTCAACCATAGAATCATTGAAGTATTACGTCACGATCTCGAAAGCACGGAAGCCACTGCTTTCCGCAAGGACCGCGAAAAATTCTGGATCCATCAACTACATTGTATGGATCCAATAGGCATCAATCACGCAGATTGGTAATCATCATCTACCTTTGGTAGTAAAACTTTTAATTTTTTACATTTTTCATGGAGTTTGACTCTGGATATACTGAATAGTTTGATAACACTTAGACTGAATATTGCTGGCGGCTAAGCAACTTTCAGTCAGATTGGTTTCAAAATATTCAACAGGTCCAGTTTTATTGGTCAGTGAAATTATTGTTTGGTGGCTTGCAACAATCAAACAGTTAAACAGGGCATAGACAGCCTTATAATTTCACTGGACTATAACACTGGACCTGTTGAATATATATTGTAGCTAGTCAGTGGCCTGTGGTGTTCGTGAGTGCGTACATCCGCGTGTTTGTGTGTTTGACACCTTCACACATTCAGAGACTCTGGCACCCCTCCACCATCGATGCCATGTGAGGGGTGAGAGAGATGGCTTGGAACATGTCTATGTAGGGAATTGTGATTTACAAATGTTTATGACTCCACCCAGTGTAGATGTTTAAAAAGACAATCAACGATTTCTCTGGATGGTGCCAATAATAGTGATAGCATTGGCCAATTTAGTAAATACAGCGAGTGGTCATTTTGAATCAGGCGATTGAATTGCAAATAATTAAGTGAATGCAATATAACTGGATGCTTCCGTGGAATGGAAATAATATTAGCAGTGGAAGTGTGGTGTGCTACGCGCAACTCTGATTGGTCGAGAGTGGGTCATGTGACCAGTGACGTCATCTTATTTGCAAATATACTCGATTCTGATTGTGTCCTAATATGCAAAGAGATGACGTCACCGGTCACATGACCGGCTCTCGACAAATCAGATTTGCATGCAGCGCCCTGCAGGCTTTTGTGATGTAGGTCACATGACCTTATTTTGAACTATACTGGCTGTTCTGAGACTACGGCTATAGTTTTGCAGGCGTCTTAAGGAAATATTTATTTGCAGACCTAGAGGCCATTTTTGAAAATTTACAATATGAATGACTTGATCGATTGACTAAACAGACATTCCAGAGATAAATTTAAAAAAAATAGGTATGTCTTGACTTGCTAACGGCTGACGATGTCAGAGTTGTATCTAAAAAGATCTCCTGAAGCCTATTTTGGACTCAAACCTTAACACAACATGTACATGTGTACGGACGTGCATGCGGGGATGCGGGTACTGAGAGCTGTATCTCAGGTAATGTGGACAGGATGACAAATCAACCAGCGCTATTACTGGCTGTTCTGAGACTACAGGTTATGCTTCAATGGGGGTCTTAAGCAAATATACATTTGCAGATCGAGAGGAGGAATATTTGAAATTTTACAATAGGAAAATATGTATATCTCAGTTTGCATATGGCTGCGAATGTCAATGCCAGAGCGCTCTTGCGACTATGAACATTTTAGTAGTATTAGTACTAGTAGCAGTAGTAGTAGTAGTAGTAGTAGTAGTAGTAGTAGTAGTAGTAGTAGTAGTAGTAGTAGTAGTAGTAGTAGTAGTAGCGATGGTAGTTTTAGAAAGTGGGGCAAAAGGGTTGTGTGTGCGTCCATGCGTGCATGTGCGTACGCTTCTGGTTGGGTACACAGAGATCTATCTAAAAACCTACTGAACCCTATTTTGTCTCAAATTTTAATACATGTATGGGTGCACGTGTGTGCACGCGTCCATGCATGTATGCATGTGTGCGTGCGTGCGTGCGTGCGTGCGTGCGTGCGTGCGTGCGTGCGTGCGTGCGTGCGTGCGTGCGTGCGTGCGTGCGTGCGTGCGTGCGTGCGTGCGTGCGTGCGTGCGTGCGTGCGTGCGTGCGTGGGTGCGTACGTGCGTGCGTGAGTGGGTGCGTGCATGCGCATGCATGCGCGCGTGTGTGTGTGTGCACTCTTTTATGCATGTGTGTGTATGCGTGCGTGCGTGCACGTGTGTGTGTGTGTATGTGCACGTGTGCGTGCATGCGTGTGCTACGGCGGCAACAGCGCCTAGTCAAATTAATTTCCAAATTAGTCAAAAGAATGTTTATTAAATAGTAAAACATACAATTTATACAACTGATGGACCTTTCTGCGTCCATGACGGAGTATTTATCTCAATAGGCCTAATGATTGTGACATCAGTCTGCATGTGACACAATTGAGTATGACGTCATAACGGTCGTGTGGGTGTGTTCGTGGGAATGCGTGCATGTGTGCGTGTACGCTAAATCTTTTTCTGGGACCCAGGGGCCAGTTTCAGAAAGGGTACTTAAATAGACTAGGGTACTAATGAGCTCATTATCTAAAGGATATGATGTCATAATCAATGATGTTAAATGAGGACTAACGTTCCAATCATAATGTCTTATTATAATTAGTCATGAATTTCGAAAGGCTATCAGGTGTACGAATTGTACGTTTTTGATGGATTCACATACACATTCTCCGTTTTTTATGGCTTCGCAATTTAATAAACATTCTGTTAAATATTTTTTAGCTATCCCCAGTCAACACATGCATTAAAGTGGGCGGAGCTTAGCTAGAGATGGGTGGGATCTTAGCGAGAACTGCATTCCTCTATTGACCACGGTCTTGCTGTGTGTGTGTGTGTGTGTGTGTGTGTGGGTGTGTGGGTGTGTGTGTGTGCACTCGTTTATGCATGTGTGTGTATGCGTGCGTGCGTGCGTGCACGTGTGTGTGTATGTGCACGTGTGCGTGCATGCGTGTGCTACGCCGGCAACAGCGCCTAGTCAAATTAGTTTCCAAATTAGTCAAAAGAATGTTTATTAAATAGTAAAACATACAATTTATACAACTGATGGACCTTTCTGCGTCCATGACGGAGTATTTATCTCAATAGGCCTAATGATTGTGACATCAGTCTGCATGTGATATAATTGAGTATGACGTCATAGCGGTCGTGTGGGTGTGTTCGTGGGCATGCGTGCATGTGTGCGTGTACGCTAAATCTTTTTCTGGTACCCAGGGGCCAGTTTCAGAAAGGGTACTTAAAGTGTAGATTTCGGCTACCAAGAGTAATAGTTATTTTAGGTAAATAAACCTCCTCTACTCGAAAATTGTATTAGTTAATAATATAAATGCCGTATTAAAAAAATATAGGCAAATTATCATTAATTTCCGAGGATTGCCGAACAAAAACTCTGATTTCTGGGAAGCGGGAAATCCCTTGTACTTGTGACGTCACAAGTGGAACCCGTGAAAAAAGTAGACACGCCGTCGTTTCCCGATAGACTACTCGGTCTCAGACGTGACATATTTGTATGGAAATTGGGAATATGATATTTGGATGTCCATTGGGGCTAATAAGCGTATAGAATTAAAATATTGATCAATACTGCATCTGAAGCGGAGACTGTAATACACATTTCCGGACGATCGCTTAGCGAGGCCGCTCAAAGGCAATTAGCGGGTACTCGGGTACTGGTATATAAGAATCGGTTCCGCACGATGTTTATTTGTTTTTGTGAAAATTTTGTTTACAAACACGCATTTATCAGGTTATAGAAAGTCAAAATGAAGAAATACTGTGTATCGTAGAGCACTAAAAGTCACATTGGACGGAATATACCAATTAATTCTTTTGATAGTCCAACGATTGGAGTACACCTGAAAAGCTGGCTTGTAGCGATGAGCAGGTGATTGACGAGCCATGACATGGATGATGACTGAGTGAGTGAGTCAGTGCAGGACAACGTGGGTGAAAGAAATGATACTTTACACCCAGAGGTGTCAATTCGCTTTCAAGTTATAAAGGTATAATCATAAATTTATTATTTACATATTGTAATTGTTCAAACAATTAGTTTTATTTTATTAATCCTATTAGAAGGTAATTAATTTCATTAATTTCACTCAACCACAGGCCTTTGAATTTCCGTCCATCCATCCCTCTACCACATATTATTCCCCCTACTATATATATAAATATACACAAGGTGTGAAACCTTCATCTGTGGGCACCATTGTCAGGAAGCTGATTGGTTGGTTTGTTGTCAAAATCCGCTGACATCACGTTTCTGACTACAAACCACTACAAACCAACCAATCAGCTTTCTGACAATGGTGCCCACAGATGAAGGTTTCATACCGTGTGTATATTATATATATATATATATATATATATATATATATATATATATATATATATATATATATATATATAGTAGGAGGCATATGTGGTAGAGGGATGGATGGACGAAAATTCAAAGGCCTGTGACTCAACCAAACCAATCGTCAACTGTTTAGCATGCTGGAAATAGACATTAGCACGCTGATGGAGGTTTACTTTTGTTCACACACATAAGCGTAATGGATATTTCCAATTTATCCATCCATCATATGACATCATAATCAACTACGTGACGCATAGTATGACGTCGTAATCAATTACAGCAAGAATGACTCAATTTAGTCCATATACATGTTTAACAGTCCGACACATTGCATGAATTGTATGTATTTTCTATTTAATAATAGTCACATTAGTTTCAAAATATTCAACAGCTTCCCTGAATAGTTTTCTGGAAATTAATAGTCAAGAACTGCAGGGATCGATCGATCCCCACACAAGCATTGTGTTGGTGTAGCTTAGCTAGTGATGAGTGGGGCATAGCTAAAACTGGAAAGGTGTGTTGTAAGAAAACTATAATAATGATGTATATTGATTTAGTTACTGTTAAAACATCATGCTGTTGTGTATGTTTGGTGTGCATTAGGTTATTTTGCTACATGTACAAACCGGCATGAGAATTATCCAAGCAGTGTAATGATTACTATCGTCATAAATTAAAATTTCTTAAAAAAATCAATAGAGGACTGAAATAATATCAGATATATTGCACACAATCTTCTCTAAGGCCAAAATAAAAAAAGTTATACCGCCAGTCTATACTGGCATCTGTCATGTTAGTTCTCTCTATTTTTAATGAGCAGGCATAGATAAAGACAATGACCACCACTAACTGGTCCCTTAGCCTCTTCGATGAATGGTTGAGTTTAGAATCGATGAATGGTTGAGTTTAGATTTCCATTTAATTTTAAAATGCCTCCCAAGTTAATCAGTAATATTATCACAGAGTGGAAATTATATGCCTATGAAGAGACCACCTTATGGAAGACAAACAAGTAGCCACTGTATACAGTCTCCTCACCCTTTAACCCTTGAATTTCTTTTAAATTTTGATTTACTGATGCAAGAGATTAATATTTGAAATTGTACCACTGGAATGACTGGCTCGCTTATCGATCCAGTCGTTCCAATGGTAAATTTTCAAAAGTGGCCTTCTTGGTCTGCAAATGGACATTTCTCAAGACCACTGCAGAAGATGTTTTTAAAGCTGACCTCACTGAACCTGAAGGTTTCATTGAAGTTAGAAAATGGGCTTTAACATAAACAAAGTAGTGGAATTCGTGTACAATCTCTCCACCCCCCCCCCCCCTCCCCACCAGTATCTTCTGGAATATCCGTAACACCATTATTTGTTTTGTAGGCCATGTGCATCTGAATTTTTCACGGGTGGTCGGATCGCGGCCAAAGTCTGAACGATCCTTTGTTTGTTGCTAAGATTTGAGCCAAATCAGCTCAGTAGTAGATACACTTCTGGATACCAAATACATTACCACCTACGGATGAGGATTAAACTATGATTCCGGAATTGATTGTAGTACAAAGGTTTTGTTTATGTCAAGAGAGATCTCGTCTGTCTGGATAAATGTTTGAATATTTAACACTTTAATGGTTAAATTTGGTAACAAAAATCAGCATATCGCCTTACTGCATGTTCATCTGCAGGTCATGAGAATTATATTTTTGAAAATTTACCACTAGAATGACTGGCTCCATTATCAAGTCATCCATTCCAGTGATAAGTTTTCAAAAATTAATCTCTTGACCATCATGCATGCTAGAACCCCATATTGATTCGGTTATTGCTGTACAAGAAACATGAACTTTCAGTCTGATAAGCAAACAGTTGCTTACCAGTAAATATTAACTACAGAGCGAGCAAGATCACCCTCCACCTAATGACGGATTTTCCGTATGAAACATGGCCATGTTGTGGAAGCCTAATGTACGGTTACAAACTTTCCTATTAAAATTTGAGCCAAATTGGTTAACTGATCACAGCCAACATCTGAAAATTCTCTTCACAGTATCAGCCTTTATTGTGTTAAAATTGTATCCAAATTTGATCAGTAATTTTTAGCACACCCATTCTGAAGGAACAAGTGACTAAGCGGGCTTTATACCATGGTGACCTTTGCCTCTGTTGCCTGCCCATCTATAATTCTTTTTATGAAAATACTTCTGGCCATTAACCACCGATATTAATCAAATTGTGCTTAGATAGCTCTATGATAGTAGGCTTCCCAGAATTTATCCAGAAATTTGATTGGTAAATTTTCCAATGCCCACCTGAAGATTTGACCTGGACATCTTGGATTTTACTATAATTTTTTTTAATCTTTCAAAACGTATAATCAAATCTTCTTAAAAATTACCCAATTTTAACCAAGCTTGGCTGGCATGACCTTAAACCGCATGCAATTTTTTGATACAAACTATTACTTGATTGGTTGATTTTTACAATGGCTATCTAGGATTTCAAAACTCTTTCAAAACACATTTTTGTCTTAAAGATGACAGTATGTTTCAACAAGCCCTGTATGTAATTACCTCTAAGATGCTACATTATATGATCATGACTTATGGAGAGGCGAATGGTTGCTCTCCTCTTGCCTAAGGTTAATTCTAGGCGAACATCTCATAGATTGCCTATATTGTTTAGTAACGATGATAGAATATAGAGGCGAGTACTAACACTACTCGCTTCACTGGTTTAAATTTAAATTCAGGAGAGCAGGTGATTACTCCGCTTCGAAATTCTCCTGGAGAGACATGTATGATTCTTGACATTTATACAGAATCTGGTTGTTAAATCTTTTGTGCTCATTTTGGATTTCTGAAATTAGGAATGAAATTTGCTAAAAAATACTTATCAGTAATTAATACATTTTACTACTGGGCCGATTTCAATCAAACTTGGCTGCTATAGTGTTAGGCATCCGAATAGAATATACATAAAATTGATTGGTGGATTTATTTCAGCAGCTATCTTGGGTTTCCAGAAATCCCCCCAAAATTGTTTAACCCTTTAATGGTCATGCCAACCAAAACCGGCCTCTGTTATGGTCTTGAGGAATGTCCATTTACAGACCAAGAGAAGACAATTTTGAAAATTTACCACTGGAATGACTGGCTTTATACCCGAGCCAGTCATTCCAGTGATAAATTTTCAAAAGTAGTATTCTCTTGGCCTGTAAATAGACATTCAATAGGCAGATATTAAAATTTGTTGACCAAAGTTGACCATTAAAGGGTTAACAGGTTATTCTTACAAATGTCTGGCCACAATGTGTGCTTTTAAAACTAAAAACTATTGCTGGCAACAGTACTCCAGGTGAGCGATACTAAGCTCCAGACACTATCTGAATGCAATACCTTATTACCTCTACAGGGCAAGGGTAATGAGACAATCATGATAAGCCTACAGGTACAATAACTGAAGCACTAGTGTCTCCATATTTTGAAAGTAAAACGACTAAAGGTGACAAGATGATTAAATTCTGTTTAGTCAAAGCATAATAATTAGGATATTAATCCTTTATCTCTCACAGACCAGCTATTACCGATTGTTATAATGTAGGCGAGATTCTGTTGAATATTTTGAAACTAATTTGACTGGGAACTTTTGCTCTCTATGGCAACAACAACTTCCAGTCAAATTATTAGCTTCAAAATATTCACAACATTATTATTGAATAGCTCTTGATATCGAGAGGCTGTAATTAAAAAGGTCAGTTCTTTATAAAAGTAGATACACCGATGTATGTTTTAGAAAGAATAATGCTGTAAGCTATTCAAGACAATAACAGTTTAAAAGCAGTGTTATTTCAAAATATGTCTCAGTTTGAATTCTTGTTCACTTACAGAGTATACTTCTGAAAGTGCTTCAATATCCTTCATATTGATTCCACAAACTCTGGGAACATGCTTCATACATGTATTTCAACATCTCTCTTTAACTGTCCTTTCTTTTGCAGGTCTGTGATAGTCGTGTTACTCATGTACTGAAGTTTTCTCTAGCAGAGTGTCAGTCTTACCCTGTGAGTGACACTGCCCTTGAGGAAATCTATGTGATTTTAGGTGGTTTAACCATTTATCTAGAGGACTAGACCCACTTTCTGAGATAACGACGTGTCATGTGCATAACTTTGCTCAGTTGAATATGTGATGTTATAGTGTGTGCTTTAGTAAGAACTGGTGTAATCCCCTGGCAGGATGAGAACTATCGCCATGTCGGACACTCGGTGTGGAGGCTTCCTTCAGTCACACACACCTATTATTGATAACCTACTGTGAACAATATGCAGTATTCACACATGCGGATACATTTCACTCACTGTCTGCAGATTTGATTTATATGGGACAAAATTCGGTACATATTGTGCTTTAATCACCAGGCGGAATTCTACTGTCTATGACTCTATGTTCTGAGAATATTATCATATATATACTGTAGCGATACAACAGATTTAATAATCTTTCACAATAAAAACTTTTATTATTGCTTAAATGGTCAAATGTCGTTATTAGTCATTTGAAATTGGTGAAATTATCATTAATTTCAAAGATTTGTGTCAATCAATGCTACCTCCAGAACAGCCACCATAATATATTATAATTTAAAGAAAATGAAAAGATGAACATCAAAATGTTGTTGATTGGTACCATCATAGAGGAATAAAACTATTAACTCCAGTAAATACCAGAGATGAATCAGAATAACTTAAAACGATGTTTCTAAACATAGACATTAACCATGTATTTATCTGAATAATCGGAGCAATCATTTTACCCATATTGCAAACAATCAAAGATGTAAGTGGACCTAAGTGCCTATCAGTGGGGTTTAAGTGCCACGCAAATAGTATTCCATTTGTGCATTGATACCTATAACAGAGCTTAATTACTGGTGCAATACTGCTGATTATTTTGAAAACAATCTGACTGGAAGTAGTTTCTAGCAGCAGCAAGGATTCTCAGTCAAAATGTTTTCCAGTTGGCTAGTGTAATTTTCACCGATTGTTTCTATGGTCACAAAGTGATGCCAGCGAATAATTTGAAACCATTTTCACTGAAATTCTTTGCTGCATATACCAGTGGCCGGTCAAATTGTTTTCAGAATAGTTTCAGGTATTTTATATCGCTTTTACTAGCAGATATACTAGTAGATCACTGCTATATAACAAGTACAGTAATAACAGGACCGCTTGTAAAAAGGAACAGAATTAGATTTATCGCGCATCTGAGCATTGGGAGGCATATTAAGGTAGTTTAGTTGCTTTAAGTTATTCTGATTCATTGTATCTTCTTTACTGGTGATAGTAGTTACATTACTCTATGGTGTTACCAATCAACACCATTTGGAAGCTCCCTTTTCCTTTACCTTAACCACATGCATCAAGTGTGAGCAAGATTTATCCATGATGTTTTGTTGTCCATAATCCTCTTAATTCTTTTGGTTTTATCCATGAAATTCCAGTGTCAGTCTGACAGTCTATAGCTTTTTCAAGCGGTTTAATACAATATAAGAAAGCTGTTGGATATTCAGTAAATAATTTTACTGGAAGGCAGTGTTAGCATAATCCTATCATTGACAAATCCCTGAAAAAATAAATTCTGTATGACATAAAACTTATTCTGTTGAATATTTTGAAATTGATTTAACTGGAAGTTGTTGTTTCCTAAGGCAGCAACAGTTTCTAGTCAGATCAATTTCAAAATATTCAACAGTTTTCCTCTATGGTTGCCTTGAAAATTAGATATGGGGAATTCATCCGTGAAAGGGTTAAAGCAAACAGGGGTCAGAAAAGCATAGCACAATGAAAGCATGAGCCTTCACAGTAGACTCTGGTATTAGTACAGTCATTCTATGTGAAATCATAGCACAATGAAAGCATGGGCCTTCACAGTACACTCAGGCATTAGTACAGTCATTCTATGTGAAATCATAGCACAATGAAAGCATGGGCCTTCACAGTACACTCGGGTATTAGTACAGTCATTCTATATGAAATCATAGCACAATGAAAGCATGGGCCTTCACAGTACACTCGGGTATTAGTACAGCCATTCTATGTGAAATCATAGAAGATTGTTGTTGCATCAACTATTGAAATTACCATGATTCTTGTGCATGGCTAAATTTCTATAAACTGAGAATATTCGGAATATCAGATCATTATTAACTTGCCTGACCTAAAGGCCCAAGTGAGCCTATGCCATGGTGTTCGTCTGTCGGTCAAATTGCATATCCTGGGTCAGCTTATGCAATGGTAATTCGGTTGTAATGAATAACCTGGACAAATTTGCACAATATTCATGTCGTTGATACATGTATATTTTTCAATTGGGCCGCTATGGCGTCAAAAGTGTCTGTTTTTGAAGCAATGTTGCCAACTGAATGCTTTTACTGTTTGAGATTTAGCTTTGACCTCAAAATTGGTGCACATATTCAGGACCCCATAGACAAACAATCGGCCAGTAGAACCAGAGTTATTCACAGTGTCCAATTTGAAGAAATTGTTGCTGAAAGCTGTTGCATTGTGATTTTTACCCAAAAGAAGTTGAAGCGCTCCATTCTCATATTAACCCTTGCGTCTGGCGATGCAGGTAAAAATCATGACAGTTATGGCCGATATGAGATAAATGCTGACAAATTGAGCTTATGCCGTGGTGGTCGTGACTCAGCTGTCTGTCAAATCGCATCTTCTATGACCAATTTCATATTGTCTGGGAGAATCTTATCGTGTTAGCAGGGCTCGATTATAAGACTAACCTGTTAACCCGAGGATAGTAGAATTTCATATGGGCTAGTAAAACTGCACCTGCACTAACCTGTCTGGGTTAGTTGCTCTCAAAAGAGGAAATACAAAAAAATACTATTCTAATGTCATTATGTTGAGTACCCACCAAAGGCAGCAACGGCTTTCCAGACAAACTAATTTCAAAATATTCAACGGCTTCTCTGTATCAGTGATTGGATTAAAGAAGTGATCAGCTTTGAGCTTACAAACATTGGGTTAGTGAAGTTTGCTGCGGGATAGTAAAATCAATGATGCACTATCCTGTCTAGGTTAGTAGAACAAATCCTTAAAATCTACCCCTGGGTGTTAGGCTCCAGAACATCTCTTCAGAATTCTGATTGATCCATAAATTGACCGGTGAAAATGTTAGATTTTGTAAATGATTTACTGGAAATTGTCAAAATGCATCTCCTTGGTGGATTTCAACAAAATTTGGCCATAAGAACCGTATGGTGCTACGCTTCTGAGTTCAGAACTTCGATTAGTCAGTTTTGGGGTGAAAATCTTGGATTCTATGAAAAAGTTCCCGGAAATTGTCAAAATGCATCTCCTCAGCCGCTTGGTTGATTTTAACCAAGTTTAACTAGATGGACCCTATGGTGGTACGCTCCAGAAGTTCTATTCAGAAATTTGATTGGTCAGATGTCTCATCCTTAACCATTTACCCCTCAAATTCTTCAAAATAAGTATCAATTTTCTTATAGAAAATGTCCATTTGCAGGTTAAGATTATTTTTGAAAATTTATCACTGGAATGACTGGCTTGATTATCGAGCCAGTCTTTCCAGTAGTAAATTTACAAAATAGTATTCTACTGGAGTCCTGGTCTGAAAATGGACATTTCTCAGATCTACCACAGAAGCAATTTTTTGGGTGGCACGAGTATTATTGGGTTAATCAATTCCCGGTTTTAACCAAATTCGGGCAGGAGTACCCCATATTGAGTGCCTGGAATTTTAACTGATCCATTTTCAGGTGAACATCTTGTTCTTGAAAATGACAGCACAAGAAGTGCTTACGGTTCAGGCTGAAACTCCTGATATTTCATCGATAACTACGGGTGATTAAAGTTTGTTCAAAAGAAATTGATCCGACTAGGGACTAGGGTACTAATGAGCTCATTATCTAAAGGATATAATGTCATACTCAATGATGTTAAATGAGGACTAACGTTCCAATCATAATGTCTTATTATAATTAGTCATGAATTTCGAAAGGCTATCAGGTGTACGAATTGTACGTTTTTGATGGATTCACATACACATTCTCCGTTTTTTATGGCTTCGCAATTTAATAAACATTCTGTTAAATATTTTTTAGCTATCCCCAGTCAACACATGCATTAAAGTGGGCGGAGCTTAGCTAGAGATGGGTGGGATCCTAGCTAGAACTGCATTCCTCTATTGACCACTGTCTTGCTTTTTTCTCCTGTGTTTGGCACAGACGTGCGAGAGAGAGAGATCATAGCTTCCACCATCTTGATGTATATATATATATATATATATATATATATATATATATATATATATAATCAAGATGGAGCGAAGCTATGATATCGCATGAGTCGAGTGACCGGTTGTTATGCTTCGCTCCATCTTGATTATATATATATATATATATATATATATATATATATATATATATATATATATATATATATATATATATATCAAGATGGTGGAAGATATATATATATATATATATATATATATATATATATATATATATATATATATATATATATATATATATAAATATATATATATATATATATATATATATATATATATATATATATATATATATATATATTGCTGATAGTAGCTTTTAGTTGAGGTTGTAAACGTACTCTAGCTGCTCTACTCTATTGCTATTCCTAGCTCTACAAACAGTCTCTTCGAAGATAGGCATCCTTTCTAAATGTATTATAGGGCATAAACACTCCATGCTTGGTGGGATAGATACTACCACCAATAAATTCCCATATGTTAACTACCATCTCGTCCTTACATTTCATAACTCTTACACACACATTGTTACTGTGATCTACAGGCACTTCGTAGTCCAAACGTATACGGAATTTGTCGTGACGATTATAAACTTTATCTATTTTTTTAATGTAGTGAAATTACTTTTTCACGCTCTTATGGGATTATTAACCAGAATTATCGATCGATTATTATTCAAACCAAACTATGAGGGTTCGTGGATTATAGGCGCATATTCTATTGGATAATAAATGCTCACCATAGATCTACAGATCTGATCATGTTATAGCTCACGCACATGCCACCTCCTCCCCCACCCCACCCCACCCCAGCGCCCGTCTTCCTGACCCACACCAATGTGTTCGTTCCCACTGTCTCTTCAGCCAGGACCGAACATGCCCAAACACATTATAACTTGGCCACATTCCACCCACCTCCTAGGTTTGGATTGACCTGCCCATTGTCTCTTCAGCCAGCAAAAATAGAGCCATATACTGAATAATTAATTAACTGCATACATATTGAATGCTAAGACGTTTAGGTGCGATCTTCATTTGGGAACAAAAGATATACATACCATACTCCAGTCTTCCCATTGTCTCTTTATCCAGGGAACAATAGATCTATGTAACCCCCATCCCACCCCTAACCCCCCCCCCCCCAACCACCCCGTACCTCCCCCCCCCCCCCATCCATTTCACGAGCCGCTACACCTGTCAAGCATCAGAACATGTCAATAGATCTACATACAAAATGATTGCTGTGAAATAGGTGCAATTCTGATAAGTCGAGAGCTGGTCACATGACCTTATTTTGACACCCCCCCCCCCCATCTATCTTATGCCTTGTTACACCTGTCAATCATCAATAGATCTACATCCCAAAAGGCTGCAGAGTGCTGAACGCAAATCTGATTGGTCGAGGGCGGGTTACTTGACCGGTCACATAATCTCATTTGCATATTAGGACACGCCCCTTTGTTTCACGCCAAAAAAAGTTCATGTGGGCATGTGACCAGTTCTCGACCAATCAGAATCAAGTATTTTTTGGCGGAAAAGAATGGGGCATGGCTTAATATTCAAATGAGATGACGGCACAGGTCACGTGAACCGATCTAGACCAATCAGAGTTGCGTGCAGTGCACCACACTTCTACTATTAGCCCAAATAGGCTACAAAATAATAACCCATTTATTACATTAACACGGCTTTGCGCTTGAATGCATGCCCCTGGATGTCGGCAAGCGCTATATGTTATGACACACAAACATGCCATGCACGCACGAACGCACACATGCAGGCAAGCAAGCAGGCAGGCAGAGGCAGACAGGCAGAAGGCACACACGTGAGCGCGCACGCACGCATACATACATAACTTATACAGAAGTGCTGAAACAAGGACACCAATTTATTGGACGAGACATTCATGCTCATATAATCACATGATCTACCCGAAACATATACGAGGGTGAAACGAGAATGCTACTGGACTAGTATGGTTGAGGTTGAGGGTAGCTCTAAATCCACCCTTGACTGAAGTGCATGCGTGTGTGTGGTCATACGTACGCGCGTGCGAGCGAGTCGTGCGTGTTTGGGTACGTGCGTGTGTGTCGACTCACGGAAATCCTAATTGTCTACAGATAACTCGCGCCTCTTCAATTCTAAACCCATCATCACAGACTGAGCCCCATCTGCCAGCCACTTGCACCTCGAGTCGACCCTCGTGAGGTGTGTTACCATTCATTAGGCGCATACCAGTAATAGCCCATCCATCTTTTGAGGTTTACAATATTATACACTGGGAATGAATCTAAAGTTTATTTACAACAGTTTTTAAGATGGAAACGAATACTCAATTGTCTTTTTCGTATTGAATTTATCAAACGAATTTACTAAGATCTCAGTTGGGAGGGCTTTAGCGACGTCCAAATGAGATTTTGCAAATCGAGTGCAATACATTTGATACGAAATGGCAACGAGTTTGTCATTGCCCCATATGTAATGTAATAGAAAATTAAATAAAAACACTGTTTAAATGTGAAATATAAAATACAGAACGAAATAAGCACAGACGACTAGTAGATTATAACCAAAATAAAGAAGAAAAGACGTGTGGACTACTGTCAATATGAACCAAACCGATACCGATACTTAACCCTTTAACCCTCGAATTTGTTTTACAAATTTCAATTTTCTCATAAATTGTCTATTAAGATTATTTTTGAATATTTACCAATGGAATGTCTGGTGTAGCATGGATCGACCGGACGGGTACGGACCATCCCAGCTAAGCTGGTTGCAGAGCGACCGTTCCGGATTCGCTCCCGGCACGCCCCCCCCCCCCCCCCCCCCTGAGTAGGATATTACGCGTGTATGGAGCCCTATGAGAGGTTTTCGTTAAAAATGGCAGTCCGGAAGAACGCGTAGCATGCATGCGCGCACGTCAGAGCTTCCCTGACAACACGTGTCAGGATTGGGAGAGAGGGTATGCGTGTAGTGTACCGCGTTGGTACATGTGATTTTCTCAAATCGCACCGTTCTCGTCCTTCTTTGGAGCAATCAGAACCAGAATGAAACGAGGATTTCAGAACTGTTTACTTTATTAAAATCGGACCAGAAATGGCTGAGTTATCATTAAAGCTCCCGGTTCAATTATCTTCCAAATATTGCTTTGCCGTCGTAATCGCGTTGTAGATATCCGGAATCGGATCTGGGGATTTTGAGGAAGTAGCTAGCCTCAAGATTGTCGGTTCCTGTCTTAGGTATTATTTGCATATGACCTCTTGACCTGGCGAGCCTGAACCCCAAATCTTTTGCTAAAATCTTTTTAGTAATCTTTTGGATAAGTCCATTTCAGCTATAAATATTTTCTACGTCACGACAACGTCATCATGATTTATTTATATGTATTATTTATGAGAAACCGTTTATGTAATATATGCGTATGTGTGTGTACGTGTATATGTGCGTTTGAACATATACGCATTTAGATTGAAGTTTGAACCTTGTTTATTTATGTAACAAATATCATGTATATAAATGTATGAGCAGGATGACATTTGCTATGTACACTGATGCTCTACGTTGCCTTACCAGTAAGTTTACTGGGTCCTGGTCAGAACAACATAAAGAGATGCATCCAGGAAACATTAGAAAGGATTCGGAAGACATGGAAACCTTCAAGCAATTCCTTTTAAGGAACAACCCATTCAGATCTGGCCAAGATAGTGAGCTCAGGAACATTGCAACTGGAGTAGTAGCTGATGAGCGCGTCAATGCAGACACTGCCCTACAAATTGGGACCATAATCCAAGAAAAACTGAATGAGAAGAAATTTGGCGATGTAAAGTTTAAGAGGGTAGAACAAGCTAAAACATTTGCTGCCATGCGAAAGCCCCTCAAAATATCTGCTGATGAAGTCCGAATGTCATCACAGGAGCTGTACCATTGATTTGTGTCCATGTCATATGTCAATGGTTGCCCTCCTGACAAAAGTGTGTTTTCACATGAACTTGCAACTGTATCGCCTGTACTGTTCAAAGATGACGGGAGTATGAGGAAAGAAAATAAGGCGGATATGGCTAAATGTATATTTGAGATGGATACAGAAATCACATCAGAGACAGTTGGACCAGCAGCTAAAGTGCTTGATGGATGTGCTCTTTTGCACAAACTGGTTTGGGCCAAGACTGGCACTATGGAGGATGTTTGTGATGCATATGCATCCTCTGTTGTCTCCCATTCTTCATATGGTCTTCCTCTTTGGGTAGAGTTTGACAGTTATGAAGTGGCAACAACAAAAGATCAGGAACAAAAGCGACGGCGAAAGGAGAAAATGTTCCCAGATGTTGTTGTAGAGATGAAAACACCAATACCTGGAGACAAGAAGGCATTTCTTGGAAACAAAAAGAACAAGCAGTGTTTGATCAAATTATCATCTCAGCACCTTCAGAAGGCAGGCATATGTAGAGCAAGCTGGTGAAGAGGGTGATGCTGATGTCTGCATAGTTAAGAAGGCAATGGAATTGGCAAAACATATGAAAATGGTGTTGTTGTTGCTGATGATACAGACATTCTGATAATGTTGATCCACCACACAAATTATGGGAAACATGTTTATATGCAGACCAGACAACATACCATTGGCATTAAAGTTGCAAAGGAGGTGTTAGGGAGAGAGATGTATATGTGTTTGCCATTTGCTCATGCTATGTCAGGCTGTGATACAACATCTGGAATGTACGGCGTGGGGAAACTGAAGCTCATGAAATTGCTCCAGTCATCACAGCAGTTACGCGCAGATGCGCTGGTCTTTGGTGACACAGAAACACCTAAAGAAGTGCTTCTAAAGGTAGGAGAAAATTTTGCAAAGAATTTGTACATAGGGGGAACCAATGCTGAAGGACTCGATGAACTGCGCTATTTAAATGTGGTATCATCCAAATATGTACCTTTTGAGAGAATGCCACCTACCAGCAGAGCTATGTACTATCACTCGCTACGTGTACATCACCAAGTAAGCACATGGCGTCATCTTCAAACGATTCTCCAAAAGGAAGAGTTCGGATACAAGATTGAAGGTGATGCCGTAGTGCCGGTAATCACTGATAAAGCAGCAGAACCAGCAGATATATTGGCAGAGATCAGATGCTCCTGTAAGAGCGAGCGTTGTGTATCTTGTACATGTGCCAAGAGAGGAATTCCATGCAGCATACACTGCAAATGCGAGGGGCAATCTATAAATTCTCACATTGAACTTTAGCAGAATATTACTTGGTGGAGCCAGCCGTAATTTGCTGACTATGCACCATGCATAATTTTAGTTATATCTGCCATCCTGACAGGTGAATTACGATGAATAAATTACCATAATAAGCATGTGTTATTCTGTAAAAATAATATCAGAATTCAATTCCTTGACCCCAAAACATTAACTTTAGCGGCTTCAATCGCCACTCTAGCTTATATGGTAACTGAACTATCTAGAAATGTCCAATTTTCAGCCATTTTGGCGGCCATTTTGACGTTTTTTCCGCCATTCTGAATAAATTACCATAATAAGCATGTGTTATTCTGTAAAAATAATATCAGAATTCAATTCCATTACCCCAAAACATTAACTTTAGAGGCTTCAATCGCCACTCCAGCTTATATGGTAAATGAACTATCTAGAAATGTATAATTTTGGCGGCCATTTTGAAGTTTTTCCGCCATTTTGAATAAATTACCATAATTAGCACGTGTTATTCTGTAGAAATAATATCAGAATTCAATTCCTTGACCCCAAAACATTAACTTTAGAGGTTTTAATCGCCACTCTAGCTTATATAGTAACTGAACTATCTAGAAATGTATAATTCTCAGCCATTTTGGCGGCCATTTTGAATTTTTGCTAAAAAAGCATTTTCCCCAATTGGGATTCATGGGGAATTTTTTGTGGTCTTAATGTAGATAGAATGGAAGAGTTCTGGGCAAAAATCTGGTTGTTACTTAAAATGTCCGGGTCCATTATCATTTCTTACTGGACTACTAGTCAGGAGCGTGTGATCTTCTTCTTCTTCTTTTCGATCGCTGGTATCACACTTGGAGAGCCGTTCTCAAGATGAAATCTGTGGTTTTCTGCAGTTCTTCCAAGAAAAGAGGTTGACAAAGGCCAGATCTCTTCTCTCAGCAGCTGATACGTACTGCAACATTGAAGTAGTGCTCTGTGGTCTGTTCTGCTTCTCCACAAGGACAAGCGGGCGATGTCATAAGGTGGAACCGCCTGTACATGTGTTGGTTTAGTCTGTTATGTCCAGTTCTGAGACGAAAAATGGCCACTTGCTCTGGCCTCGAGAGATGATGGTAGGCATCTTCTGATTGAGGTGTTCTATAGAGTGACTTGATGATAGTTTTCATCTCTGTATGTGCAACCATGTTTTCTGTCTGATTCTCTTCTGCACCCACCTTGGCCATCTTGTCTGCTTCCTCATTTCCTTGGACTCCACAGTGTGAGGGGATCCACTGCAATGCTATGCGAAAGCATTTGATGGTTTGTAGTGCTTCTTCAAGTTGTGGCAGCTTACCTTTGGTGATAGCCTCAAGGACGGAGCGGGCATCAGATAAAAAGACAATCTGTGTAATAGGGTCTGCTGTTCTGCTGATGGTATTAGCTGCATGGACCAGTGCTTCGACTTCAGCTCTGTAGTTTGTGCAATGTTTACCTGTCGGTATTGCAGCTGACTCATGTTGTCCGTTTGGATACTGTATGTGCAGTCCGGCACCTCCGCTCCTAATTGCATCTTTGGCTGATCCATCTGTGTAGATCCTTATCCATGTCTCCTGAGGGTACATTTCTTCCAGCATGGCTAGGGTCAGGGCCTTCTTGCTCACATCACTGTGTTCATCTTTGGTTGTGAGATGAGGTACTGTGATGCGAATAGCTATGCTCTCTAGTTGGTTTTCCCAGGGTGGAGGATCAAGTGTGTGGTTTGGGTCTTCTATTTGTGCTGGCAACATTTCTTGGTGTTTCCTTTGAAGTGCTTTTGTCTCTTTCACAAAACTTGATCTTTTAAATCTTCCTGATGACAGCTGTGTTTGCCTGATCTTCATCGGGTGGTTGTTGAACGATTTGAACTTTGCAGCTTGGATCAGTGCTTTGCATTCCCTTCCTTTACTATGTGAGGGGTTGCCTGCTGTCTGCTCCATTTTTTCTATTGGTGTTGATCTCATTCCACCAGTGATGATGCGCAGTGCCTGGTTTTGTACTCTGTCGAGGTTCTGTTGTTGAGATTTAGCTGCTGTCATCCATGAGCTGGATCCATACTCAAGGTGCCGTTGTACGGCACCTAGGTAGATGGTCTTGAGAATCCTTTCATTGGCACCCCACTTTGTTCCTGCCAGCTTCCTCATGATGTTTAGCTTTCTTCTGGCCTTTGCCTCTGCGTTCTGGATGTGCTCCTTCCATGTTAATCTTCTGTCATAGGTGACTCCCAGGTATGTATGCTGGTCCTCGTACTCGAGTCGAGTACCGCCCAGTGTCAGATTGCCAACCTTGGTTTTGGTGGACAGTGAGAATAGCATGGCTGATGATTTTTCTTTGTTGATGGTAATACACCAGCGATTGTCCCAAGCTGTAATTCTGTCCAAGGCGAGCTGCATTCTGTACGTGGCAGTCGTTGTGTACTCCTCGGTGCACCAGAGTACGAGGTCATCTGCATAGAGGGCTGCTTGGGTCCCATTGGGCAGCTCCGCTACAATGTCATTAATGAAGAGTATGAACAGAGTTGGTGATAATACTCCGCCTTGTGGTACCCTTTGTCTCAGCAATACATTCTGTCCAGATTGTCCATCCACCAGCACCCCAGCTCTGCGATTGTGTAGGTATGACTTGGTCCATCGGAACATGTTGCCACCGATGCCTGTGCGCCAGAGCTTCACGAGGAGGCCATCCTTCCACACATTGTCAAATGCCTTCTGCAGATCGATAAAGGCAGCTAGCATCACCTTGGCTTGAAAAGTATCCTCTATGACCTGTGCAAGATGTGTTGTTTGATCTTTTGTGCTCCTGTCTCTTCTGAAGCCGGCCTGCTCTGAAACTATAGTGTTCTCCGACTCCAGGTACCACCGCAACCGCTGGTTGACGATGCACTCCATGGTCTTGCATATGCAGCTTGTAAGACCGATAGGACGGTAGCTCAGCACCTTCATCTTGTCCTTCCCATTTTTCAGAATAGGAGTCATTCTGGCTTCCTTCCAGCACTGAGGAACCTCTCCATTGGTCCAACTGAGATTAAAGATATCTAGCAACTTGTGGAGAGATGCATTACCAAGGTGTTGGATCATTTCATTCGTAATGCCATCTGGCCCGGGAGATTTCTTCTTCTTCAATTGGCGCATAGACTTCTTCAGTTCTGCTAAACTAATGCCAAGGAGCATGTGATGTGGTAACCTATTTTACGCTGTACGCTGGAATGCGATATATGTGTAAGCTATGAATAAAGGACGGATGAACGGACAGAAAGGATCTTAAGGATAGATTGTAGTAGGAAGAATGAACATTTACATTAGCAATGGCGTGGGTAGTTAGGTATGAATCCCTGCCACTTGCGGCCAAAGCTTAGAATCGTATCTACTAACCAAATGGTTGGTTAGAATGTGGCAGAAGGCCCACATAAATAGAGCGGCAACTACCAATGCAGTATCTTTGAACCTACATAAGACGGTGGCTTGTGAATTCTTCAGAAACCATTCATCCCGTCTTCACGTAAATCAGTGTGCATCAGATTAATTATGGCGTCTCTAGGATTGCCCAGCATGTAGCTTTTTGTTTGAACACAAGAGTGGCCCTTTTTGCCAGCTCTTTTCCTCCGCTTCGGCGTTGAAGGCATTTTCCTGTGACGGAGGCCCACGTGAGGCACTTTCCTCTCGCAACAACGCTGTTTTGTGTGTGTTAGGGATGTATTTAGTTTATATGTACTGTATTATTTGCCCATTACTGTCAAACGAGTGATATTGTTTGTATAGGGAATTATTCGTGACTGTTTAATTATACAAACATGAGAGTGACTTCACTAAGCAGGGTAGGAAATTAAGTCATAACCCCCTTGTTAAATTAAAATTAATGCAGATTTGAATGTTTCAGAGCGAATAGAGATCATTTCATTTTACAAAGATTTAATGACAGGGTAGGAATTCCTCCCCTTGGCTGAACGCTTTCATGTATAATTATACCATCATGTCCAGACTTCCAAATTGGTAATGGGCCGTCATACCGGTGACACCAACAGTTGGGACGAGACTATGAGGTTCTATCTCGGTTGCAATGGTCGCACAGACCCACTGGAACGTGAACATTCCACCAGCTCCAGAGGCCGGTCTTGGTACCTTCTGGAGAGATGCGATACGGGATCCGCAACCCCGAGCACCGCAGCTAACCAGCCCTCCCACGCATCCTGCACATGCGGTGCGCTGGAGTGGAGCGATATGGCGGACCATCACATACCCCCGCGAGCAACACTGGTTCGCTTATCGAGTCAGTCATTCCAGTGGTAAAATAAAAAAAATTGTCTTCTCTTGGTTTGCAAATAGACATTTTGTAAGACCACTGCAGAATCCGTTGCTGGCTGATATGAGTGTTAAAGGGTTAACAAACTCTGTAAATCATTACCACTGTCCAAGAAGAAGTCTTCTACTTCTGCTGCGACGGCTACTGCGATTGCTACTGCTACTTATAATTCTATTACTGCTACTACTAGTGCTACTACAGCTATTGTTTAATATTACTAACATGTCTTTTGGGGGTTTTGCTTTGGAAACGTGACAACTTATTTATGATCTGTACTGTATATTTTTATTGCTATACAGGGTCTCCTCGCAACTGAGAATTCTGGGCCAATGCGAAATAAAGTATAGGCACTAATACACGTAACTGTATACAACATTTTATTATTTCAGATTTTAAAATATTAATTTTAATTGAACCTTTATAATTCCCGAGGTCTTCCATAAAGTTTATCAAGATATTTCATTTTGCAACATTTTACAACAAAATACTGCCACAACCAGCATATGGTTACGTCATCTCTGTTACTGCACAGTTGATCATGCGTCATGAATTAGGAACATTTGTGTTTCCTAGGTAAAATTGACCATTTTGGTATATTCATGTATGTTGTAGAACATCCTATTGGGTATGAGGCATTTTTAAAACCAAAGAATGTAAATATCTTGTGCAGGAAAAAACTTATAAAATTGTTAAATTTACATACAAATCAGTGGATACTTTTGAGTGTTTTGCGTCATTTTCTCGAAATGGGGGTTGACGAGTTTAGCAAGGCACACTATTATTCATATTTGGAGTAGACTTCTGAAGATTTGCATGCTCACAGCTTTTATAATTGTCTACAAAATGTATATTTCCATTTTGTGAAAAAATAGATGAATATCGTATTGTATGTGCTTCAAATATTGTGCTTAATCCTAGGGCTTTTTTTTCATTCCAGTCAATCCAGTGGTACATTTTCAAAAATAGTCTTGTCTTGGTCTGCAAATGGACATGTTTTTATGAGAAAATTGTAATTTTCGTGAACAAATTCTAGGATTAAAGGGATAAATTTTAGCGATAATTTCGGTCTGTTCTTTCTGAATGTGGCTAGGGCACTTGAGAAAATCCTATTTTACTCATGTGTTATAGTAGGCTATGTGAAACGTTATATATATATATATATATATATATATATATATATATATATATATATATATATATATATATATATATATATATATATATATATATATAAAGACATATGATAACGATCTACAATATATGTAGATATTTCTAGTTTCCTAAAAATCAAATCATTATTGTACAGTGTCTGGTTAGCCATTTTAACGACAGCGACTTGATATGAAAACTTGCTTTAAATGAATATTTTAAAATTAATTTGCCTGGAAGCTAGTGCTGAAGCCATTGCTGCATTAGCCATTGGCTGCCTAATGCAGCAATGGCTTCCAGTCAAACAAATTTCAAGATATCAACAGCTCTCCTATATGGATGCCTTGAAATTCAAATACTGGGAATTCATCGGTGATAGTTAAAGGATGACTAACTTCAACTCTTGAAAGCTATTCAGGTAGTCTAATATGCCACTCATAAACTATGCACGTAATCTTAAACCTTTTATCATGCAGCTAAAGAAAGATATTGTAGCTCATGGGGTAGTGTCGGGCCGTTCCAGTGTATCATGTCGACTCGCTGTGCCGCAAGTGCACGACGAATGATGACGCTGGTCTCGGGGTGACGGACCTTGTACGAGACTGCCCTGCGGGTAACAAAAACCTGCTCCTAAGGCCGGTGGAACTCAATCGTTCCGGTGGGGCCGGGTGACCATCATCGCGAACATTAAATACAAGTCTCATCCCAAGAATTTGTGTCACCAGTATGCCTGTCCATAGCAATTTCGTGATCTATGGACTTACAAGATTTGATTTTGGTGACCTAAAAATATAAGTCTATACAATGGTTTTACCTAAACAATTATAAATATGCTAGATAAAACTAAAATAAGAGCATACGAAAATACGAGACATAGAGACAGGTAGATGAACTTTTAAACATGGGGCTTCCGGAGGTACCACACAGACTCGTAGGTCCACAGAGGTATCCCTGCAAGGGAGGCTGCCGTACACGAGACTTAACTAATTAACTTAATATAAGTTATTATACATCTAAACTGAAAGGAAAAAGATTATCTCGGACGAAAAGTTATGTGCCTCATGCGGGCACTACTCCTAGTGCTAGTTTGGGTGAGGAGTATTATCCTCACGTGGATTGTCATCGCTGAATCCTTGCGAGAGGCAAGTGCCTCGCGCGGGCCTCCATCTTGGGTAGGTGTCGCCACTGCTTAAGTGGGAGAAGAGTAGTAGGCAAAAATGGGCCCACTCTAATATTACAACCAAAAATGCTTTAGAAAGAAAAGACCATACCTAGTGAGTTTATGACTGTAGGGTTGCGTGCTGTTTTACATGAAGACGAGACGAACGATTCCCAAAGGATTCCCATGTCACCGTCTTATGTGATTCTTAGTATGCTGAATTAGTAGTGGCCGCTTTATTTATGCGGGCCTTCTGCTTTGCTTCCCTAGCTTTCAGGTTTTTAGAAACAAGAACTACGTTTGGCAGCAAATGGCTGGTATCTACCTAGCTATGAGACACGGCTGTCATTGAGAACAAATGCCCCAAGACATCAATACTGAAGACAGCGCTCATACATGTTACTTTAGTAAGATCTCCGAACTGGATAAGATGCCGGACACCCCACTTCGTTACCACATAAAACGTTATAGGACACAGGTTACTTTTCACGAAAGCATTATTAGACAATTGTCCTATCGTTATGGTGGGGATAAGAGAGACGAATACCCACCGTAAATGTCCTTCCCGTCAGGGCGTGGCAGTTCTAAATATCATGCCCAGACATTCTTATGGAATTCGGTGTGGATACGCATCTTGCCCGTCACCGGGTCCTATGGAACTAACCGTTTAACCTGTCGTTAGGTTTATATACAAGTTGCCCAGTTTTGCACTGCGGTGCGGGAGGATGGTTCAGTAAATAAAATAATAATTAAGATATGTTTTCGCAGTGCTTTCCTACATTGGCAAAAGTGCTAACTACTAATTATCCGAAGATATGGAGGGAATGTTTGTGACACCACACCCTGACCATCACTGCTCGGAAACCCCAATAGTTTCCCAAGGTCGGATCAGCCCATGGTGTGGATAGGGGCATCCAAACAATTAAGAAGCCACAAGGCTGCGTGGAGCATGAAGAGAGACAACATCTTAGAGCTATGAGTCTTACCGGAGTGCGGGGATAGATTATCGCACTGCCGGAAGAGAAGAGTATACTACAGATTTCTTAACGAAGAAAGTGTCTCTAATCATATTAAACCTATCCTATCGAGCTGAACAGAAACGGTTTAGTCGGTAGTATGCTAGTTCTTGGCACTTACATGACATGACACTCTATCGCTTGAGGAGACAAAATGGTGGCGATCATTGTTCAACACAAAGCAGATAATTGTGATACAGATAAGGGAAGGCGACAAGATATGAATGATATGGAATCTATAAACCATAATCTATCAGTGCAATACAACATTTGAGAAGATATTAGCATCCTTTTAAGACTTTATCCATGCCTACAGCAAATCTCTTCTGACACATGTAGCTTATAGTGTACACATTGCCTCATGATCAATATTACTGAGTAGTAATCCACTTTGAGTCTGTGTCAATTCAACACCCCCATATAGAATACTTCCCTTTAAAATACAGCTTTATTTTTCGAGCGTTAAATATACATTCCCTTTCCTTGTAGCATTTTGGAATTCTAGATAATAACCAATCACAACACTAGAGCCATGGGCATACGTATGTACATGATAAATATATTATATTGTTATCATAGCTTTATTAATTCTGGCATGTCCCGGAGAAACAACATATCTATCACAACACGTACACATATGGTGATGCTGCATATTGTATTGTTGTAACTCGCGGGGGTACGCGCTGGTCTGTCATGTCGCTTTACTTTGCTGTGCATGATGTGCGGGAGCGCTGGTTAGCTGCAGTTCTCGGGGTTGTGGATCCTGTATTGCATCTCTTCGAAAAGTACAAAGACCGGCCTCTAGAGCTGGTTGAACACACATGTTCCAGTGGGGCTGTGCGACCATTGCCGCCGAGATTGAACCACAGGGTGCCGTCTCTACTATTCATGTCACCGGTTTGGCGGTCCATTCTAATTCAGAATAACAGACAGATATTAATAATTAAACAGTCACAAATATATATATATATCGGATGGCTCTGTTTCGTATTATTGTGCTCATTACTGTCAAACGAGTGAAATTGTTTGTAATATAATACGAAACAGAGCCATCCGATGTCCTTTCCGTGTGGTTTTGCCGGAGGTACCACACAGATCCCTGAGGTATCCCCATAAGAGAGCATCGCCACGAGGCCACTGGTTAGTTTAATATAAACTAGTATACCCCTAACACACACACCCAGAAAATACTGTTGTTGTGAGAGGAAAGTGCCTCACATGGGCCTCCATCACAGAAAAATGCCTTCAATGCCGAAGCGCAGGAAAGGAGTTGGCAAAATGGGCCACTCTTTTGTTCAAACAGAAAATGCTAAGTGCTGAAAATCATAGTGAAGCTACAGTTACGGTGATGCACACTGGTTTATGTGAAGACGGGACGAACGATTTCCTAAGAATTCCCAGGTCACCGTCCTATGTAGTTCCTGGGTTGCTGCATTGGTAGTTGCCGCTTTATTTATGTGGGCCTTCTGCTACATTCTAACCTACCGATTAGTTATTAGAAACAAAAACAAGCTTTGGCCGCAAGTGGCAGGGATTCCTACCTAACTTTTGATAGATTTATCCGCTGGGCGAAGATTCTCGGCTTCCCGTAGGTTGCCCTACATAGCATCTACCTCCATGTTATGGAGCAAGGCTCCTGAATCAACAAACAATCTGGATACCCCGTCCCGCAACCACATATAACATCACTGGGACAAGTTTCACAGTTCACATAAGCAATTTTAGAAAGCGTCATGTCATTTATGGTGGGGATGGAGAGGCGGAGAGATGGATATCCACTGCTAGTGTCCTTCCCGTAAGGGCGTGGTGGGTTCTAAGACCTCACCCAGGCACTACAACAAATTAGATGGAGATCCGCATCTTGTCCACTGCCACGTGCTACGGAGTTAACATTTGACCTGTCATTAGGGTTAAGTTCCATGAATGCCCAGAGATGCACTGCAGGTCGGTATTACAACATAATTAATGAATATTATTATTTTGCAGTGCTTCCTACATTGGCGGGGGTATATACCTAACAAGTATCCGAGGATATGGGGGGACGTGTATGTGAATCGGCACTTTAACTATCACGGCTCAGAAACCTCCGATAGTTTCCCAGGGTCGGGTCCTGCTAACATGTCGATGGGAGTCCAAACAATTAATAAGCCTTGTGGCTGGAGGATTGTAGAAAGAGACAATAACTCAATATAATAAGAGGCCCTAAAGGTGACTGGCCGATTTTACACAACTTTGCCAGTGCGTGGGTCTACATTACCACAACAACCGGAAAAGAGGCGTACACTCTGTGTCTCTTGCGGAGAAATTGTCCCTGATTACTTTAAACCTATCCTATCGAGCTAGAATAGCCAGGTTTAGTTTGTAACATGTCAGGCTCAAGCAATTAGAGCATGATTAGTGTAAAATTGATGCTGGGGGGAGCAATGTGATGCGGATATATATGTTGTTGTATTCACAGTAAAAAAAAAGAAATTATAAGATTGCGGTCTTAGGACCGGTAAGGTTCATATTAGTCATCAGTACCATATACAGAAGTAATTAAATGTTCAATAGCATAGTTACTTGAGCACTGATTGGTCATCGGTATGGTGAAAGTTCATGAGTCACTGAAATTGATACACTAAAATGTAAATAGCGTGCGGTGGCTTGATCTTGGATGCTGGGAAGATTTCCGCAAATTGGTTTCCGCAGGCAAGTTTCCGCAGGGAGGGGGGGGGGGGGGGGGGGGGGTGTGTGTGTGTGTGTGTGGGGGGGGGGGGGGGGGTAGATGCAGCACACTCTCATGACGGTGAAGCAGATTGGTACATAAAATGTCCATTAAATAGTCATTTAACTGACACAAGATTTAAACAGCTGGTTATAAAATTTCCGTCCAGCCACGGTAGTTTGAAAGTTGAGAGTAGCCCATTAACAGGGAGGGCTACTATTATAAGTAATTATGCATGTACAATAACTGGCACATGGTGCGGGATACGTCGCATAGCTCTTTGCAGTGCACTGAGCACAGTCCCACCAGACTGTGGTCTAAAAGTTAATTATCACACGTGACATGCAGCGCGGAAGTTTGAATCCACTTTTCAGCGTGGTCGGCTGATCTGGCAAGTCATCCACCTAGAATCATCATCAGCTCTACATCCCTAGAATCGCATGGGGCCACAAGACCCTTTCCGCAGAGAAACTCCCCTAAGAAAGTCTGGGTGCGGGAGTTATAACTTTATATTTTTGCCCATGGGAGCGTACACAATTTAATGAGGTGATGTCGAGAACTGCTTGCCAGTGCGGGTGAGCTGAAGCTGAAATCCGATTGGCACCGTGATGATGTTCTGTGGTATCACCGTCGGTTTGCAGTTGCACACGTCTAGCCCACGCTGGTCCAGCCAGGGCCGTCTTACCGCATGGGGACAGTGGGCAGTTGCCCAGGGGCCCCACAACTTTAGGGGCCCCGATCCATTTGAAAAAAATAAAAAAATTATCGTTTATTAGCAGTGCCGCCGCCCGTGACTGCCGTCAGAAGAGATTTAGATGTGTCCGAGTGCCTATGCCAGATGCGTAGTATATTCGCTATATTGAATCTAGGTCAACTGGCTAGCGGCGAATGTGTGGCTCTTGATTCATTTTTGCTTCTACGATATACAGGCTGCAGCACGTCACTGCACGTGACGTGAGTGACGGTGATCACGGGGCAACCGGACAAGTATTTAATAAGTCTGCTGTATGTACTCTCTGCAGTCAGCAGTCTGTACGTAGAGAAAATTGGGAAATTCGATCGTGAAATTGTGTTACATTAGTTAATTTTAAATATTTATTATTCATCTTTGTTCCGTTCCCATCCCGGCACGTAAGTATGTTAAAACCGGTAAATGTGTATATCCATGCAGATGCAGTATATGTACCGGTCCGGTAGACCCTATTACTGTGTATTAGTATTACAAGCTCAAGTAACAAGCACGTGGCCACGTGCGTCACGCGGTAGGACCCACATATATCGTCTGGAGAATTGACGATATAGTGGTGTGTGGTTAGCCAATTAGGGGCCCCAGTACACTGCTTTGCCCAGGAGCCCCATACATTCTTAAGACGGGCCTGGGTCCAGCAGTCCTCCTGACAGGTCGACTTCCACGCCGATGGTGCTCTCGATTTTTCGTCCCTTTTATACTACTCGTGATGTCAGAGCCAGGCGCTCCAGCCAATCAAAGGCCGAGCAGTAGCCAATCGCGTGCAGCCAGAAGTGGTGACGTGGCGATCACGTGGACAGCACATTTCCCATTCAGTTAATGCATACACGCGATTACGACGTCAAGAGCAATATTTTGAAAATAATTTATTGGGATTTTTAACGATAACTCAGCCATTTCTGGACGGATTAGTAAAACGTTCCATAATCCTCGTTTCATTCCGGTCCTGATAGGTACCAAGAACAACGAGAACGGAATAGTTAAAAGAAATTAATAGTACTGACTCGGTACACTATAGGCATACACTCTCTCCTAATCCTGACTCGTGTTGTCAGGGAAGCTCTGACGCGCGCGCATGCGCACTACTTCAACGAAATCCTCTCCTATAGGGCTCATATACGCGTACTATCATACTCAGGAGGCATGCTTGGAGCGAATCCGGCACGGCCGTCCAGTGCGTGCGTACGTGCGTGCGTTGGTGGGTGGGTGGGTGGGTGTGCGTGTGTGGAAAGTAGGGGACAAAGCAATCCTGGAGGAAGGGGTGTAATGGCCATGCCCACTCTCACCCACCCCTCCCATCCGTAGTGCCGCCACTGTGAAACGACAAGAATTCATAGCTATTTACAAATTAAATGCCATATCTAATGATTAGGCCATATATATATATATATATATATATATATATATATATATATATATATATATATATATATATATATATATATATATATTTATAATTTGATCTTCACCAGCGCTCACAAAACACTCACACATACATACATACAAGTCCCATATGAATCGTCAGTGTGTCAGTATATCAGACATGTGAAAGCTGGTCGGCCAATCCTTGACTTTAAGTCTTGGTGCGGTGGTCCAGTGGAAAGATGTCTGGTTGCTGATGCTATGCGGAGTTGCAGGATGGCGGTTCGATCCCCCGACCGGGAGATGGTGATCAACAAATTAAACTAATGGGTGCAGCACTGTCGGCTAAGTTAGCACATGGAAATTGAAGCCGCACGTTGCCAGTGCGTCAATAAAATAAAATAAAAAATACATACACGCTTTCACGTGCGCGCGCTCTCTCGCTCTCTCACGCACGCACGCGCGCTGAAGGACGATCATGCCCACACAATGCCATGCAGTAGTCATCTGTTAACTGCCAGAGCCGTGCTGGAGTCAGAGTACAATAGGCGTAAAAGCCTAGGATTGAATTGTGGCGGGTGCATCCACAGATAGTCCCATATGAATCGTCAGTGTGTCAGTATATCAGACATGTGAAAACTGGTCGGCCAATCCTTGACTTTAAGTCTTGGTACGGTGGTCCAGTGGAAAGATGCCTGGTTGCTGATGCTATGCGGAGTTGCAGAATGGCGGTTCGATCCCCCGACCGGGAGATGGTGATCAACAAATTAAACTAAAGGGTGCATCACTGTCGGCTAAGTTAGCACATGGAAATTGAAGCGGCACGTTGCCAGTGCATCAATAAAATAAAAATACATACATACATACATACTCGCACACACGCTTTCACGTGCGCGCGCTCTCTCGCTCTCTCACGCACGCACGCGCGCTGAAGGACGATCATGCCCACACAATGCCATGCAGTAGTCATCTGTTAACATCTAATATATCGTCTTACCACAGATAATGCCTATATCTTCGTCGTGACGACAATCGTTGTGAACAATGTCAATATCGCACTGATTCAGCGTTGTCTCATTGCCCTCGCACATAACGTTATCAACCAGGATCTCACCTGTGCCCGCGCCGAAAAACTCACTCGGAACACTCGCAGCTCGCCGATTCCTTGTATGAAAATAGTTCTTTAACCCCTCTCGTGTCGACTTAACCCTTTAATGATCAAACTAACCAAAAACAACTTTGCAGTGGTCTTCAGACACGCCTATTTGAAAGGCGTAGAGAAGAGTATTTTTTTAATATTTACCACTAGAATGACTGGCTCGGTAACCGAGCCAGTCATTCTAGTGGTAAATTTTCAAAAATACTCTTCTCTCGTCCTGCAGATAGACATTTAATTTTCTTTTCCATTACCCGTTTAATGGTCAAGCCGGTCAAAAAAATTCAGCGGTAAATTTACTAAAATAGTCTTCTAAAATTAAAATATCTTGAAAAATATTGACCATCAAAATGTTTAATTGATTTATCAAGTAGTATTTTGAGCGCTTTGAGGCGCTGTTGGCACCAGAGGGGCTAACGCAATATCAGGTAGGCCTATATTAAAAAAACGCCACCCAAAACAGAGTAAGATACCGGGTAATGGATTGTTGGCATAGGCAGAAATACCACCCAGTCAAATTAGTATATGATGTCCAGAACATGAAACTAGTCCCTGTGTTGTAGATCTGGAAATCCTCAAGCAGTGTCAAATGCAGGATTCGGTGAGGGTGTGGAACCAATCATGATGGATGACGTAATATGTGTTGGAGATGAAGACAATCTAGAACAGTGTGAAGTTGATTTTAACAACGACTGCTATCACGACGAGGATGTTGGCGTTATATGTGGTACGTAAAGTAAAACATCTTTACAGCGGACCCCTGTGCGCGCGTACACACGCACACACTGATGGACCCGGAAGTGTGTATTTTGTGTTTATTACATCATAATTATGTGTTTATGATGCCGTCATTTGTTGTTGACCACCAACACACTATTTTACAATCGTTTAAAGAACACAGGTGTGATGTAAGGAATACTCTTTCTCCTTCGATCAATACTCACCATTCTATTACTTCTGATACAAGCTAGCCTGGATAGCTGGCCCTAGGACTATAGACTTAGTAAGCTTTACCGACTCCTGGAAACGGGTACTCGGCTCCAAACTGCCGAGTACCCGTTTGCCATGAAGCTCATTCTTGTTTGCATAGCAACAAGAGTTACATGCTTTTTTGTGCAGTTGGAGTCTTAAGTTTCTAAGTCTTTTTCTGTGTATTGTGATAGCTTTGTGCGCTCTCTAAGGATTATATTGGATTACCATGGATGGAGCCGATGATAACCAGGTTGTATAATTCCATGTTATTCCATAGTTAAAAGACTTAGGTCTTCAAAATTTCGTCTGTGTCGCATGTTCCAATTTCTGACCCCGAATCTGGGACGTGTGTTAACAACGAAATATGCCAGATTGATCGCCTTCCTTTAGACCCCAACAGGCGATCGGCAGATATGAAATAATGTGTTGGCTTTACAGTGTTTCAACACGAAAATCGGCTGACGTCGTTCTCCGTAAGATCCGAGCGGGTGACGTCACACCCGTGTTGTCTCGGAGTTTTATGTGAAGAAAATGTTTCATTAATTCGTGCATCTGATTCTGGGTGCTGCGTACTTTATTGGTACCAGAAAAACTTTGGAATTTTCAAGTTTTGCGTGTTATCACGATCTGTTTGCAAGGATCGGTGGTTTCAAAATTCTTGATTTAGATGTGTGGTCTGCGGTTTTACCGTGTGCTAGAGCAGTTTGTTTACATTTTGCTGTTTCTTCACATATCTTGGCCTTCGCTAGGAGAATAATTTATATTGATTGGTAAATATACCCCGAATGCTATGCGATATGATTCCTGGTTCCGTTATACATCCTTGAGGATCAGTTTATGGGTGTATTATTGCCCGCTTCGTCTTGTCATCATATGAATGCGATTTTTGCTGTAACGTTGTGGGGTGGGGTGCTGGAGGGTTAACATTTAATTTATGATCAAATTATTTGAAGATTAATTGTCTGCCTTCCATTCCTGTCTCATTCCGCTTGCTTATTGTAGGTTTGTGCTTATTTATAGGCCAAGCCAGCCCCGCCATCATGTGATGAGTGCCATAAATTTGTGAGGTTCTATTCAAGGACCATGTCTGTTTCCGTTGTACCAAATGTAATCTTGACAGTATGTGTAACGTTTATGCAGTGTGGTCATCCAACATGATGGTCAAGTTCCTTGCTCAGAAAGACTTGGCAGGGTCTGATGCGGGGTAAGGCGGTCCACAAGCAAATCGTGGAGCATCCGTTTCGGCCCTTGAGGGCATTCCACATCTGCAACCGGAGGTGGCGGAGATGGCACCACCAGCTTGGTTTGGTCCAACTATGCAAGGCTTCTTGCATAGCGTTCTGCCTGCGCTGGTGTCGTCCCTGCTGCCAAAAGTTGTAGGGCAGTCTCTTCCCGTGCTTGGTTCGGACCCTGTCCAAGCAGTAGCGGTGGCCGATCCATCAGGCATGGGAGCCATCCACCAGGACAGCTCCATGGTTTCCTCATCTAGTGACGACTCTTCGGGGTCTGACGACGAGGAGGCCGAGCAGTATAGATTGCTGCAGCCTGAGATGCCACGGGTAGAGAGCATGGAGGTCGATTCTATCCTGGACGGAACCGTCCTCCATCTGTCTAGCTTGGCGCAAGCCAGGGCAGCGGCTCCGCCTGTGGTTGAGGCCACTCCTGTACTGGGCACCAACTGACATGGTGACGGGTGTGGCTAGCCAGGCGTGGTACTCACCTATCTCGCCTGGTCCGGCGGTCAGGCATGAGGTGCCGTTGGCCCCTGTGTTTGGCCACGGTTCTTCAACCGTTATGGGTCCGCACGGTTTTCCGTGCGCCCTACTCCATGGACTGGTGTTTTTCATGGGGTGGCGGCAGAACCGTACAGTACCGGAGTTCCTGGCATATCAGCAATGGCTCCTAGACGGGAGGCCATTGCTGCTATGGCCATGAGCGCGTCAATGTGTGATGTGTTCACGGGAGTGTCCTCCTCGGAGACAGACTGGTCAGAGGCTCTGGCATGGCTAGCCAGGGTAGACACGTCTGTGGTTTTGACCACGGCCGAGGAGGATGCACCCCGTCCATCGGTGGCATCGATTAGGACGGGGATCTTGCCCACAGCCTGGATCCAGTCTATTGGACTGGATCTAAGGTTTATGGAGTTGTTGGATGCTAATTATAGCAAACAACTCCTGACCAAGGGCCAGCTTCCTGCGGCCTCCAGGGAGCTGCGGGCGAGGTGTCGTATCCCTTGGGGAATATGACAGACTGATTCTACATGATGTTGGCCATGTCTTCTAAGATGGCCCGCGCTTGGCCACCAAAGATGCTAGGGCCAGTAAGGGGCGTCCCAAGAAGACGCTCCCTAACGGCAGTAGCTGGACGCATATGGTCAAGGACCATCTACCTCCTATACTTCGTCACACGTGCTTGCACCCTTGCCAATGCGTCCATAGACAGCACCAGGCCGTCATTGACACATGAAAGCGCCACAGGTGGCACAGGGTGGCCTGCCCCCGCTTCAGCCCACACTGACTGAAGAAGGTGATAAGAATGAGGAACAGCACTCATTGCTGCCCTCACCCCCTCACAAGTGGTGAAAGAATACCAGGATCCTGCTATTACGGCGGTGTACCTGACCATTACAAATCTAAATGCAGAATGTTATCTGAGAATTATTGTTCCCATGTC